>JAPYZS010000592.1:0-105286 GCA_030522925.1 Trissolcus japonicus | reverse complement strand
ATAAAAAGAGTTCCGATGTAAAACTCAAGTAAAGTAGTCGCGCAGCGTCCCTCCGGTTATAAACCTTACCTCGTCGGGTCGCTTGCGCGACCCTTGATATAGCAATGCAACCAGATTACATACTTTTTTTTATAGTATAGAACAAGATCGGATTGTGTCCAGTTGGCCTGGGCTGTTAGGGACTGTTATAACATTAAACATTTGGATTCAAAAAGGCCCTGATCAGAAATTTGAAATATGGGTCAGATCAATAAACCACATTTGTATCCAACCAGATCAGGCCTAAATAAGATTTCCACATCATAGCCGTGATGAAAATCCATCAGACATGCTACCCTAGTGGCCCTCGTCTGACAAACCATATCACCCGACCAGGGCCTGGTGTGGGCCTAATACGATTTCCTGATGTGGTTGTGGCATAGGAATTTCAAGAACGCCCGGTCTAATGTTTTTTATTAAGCACATTTTTTGTCAAAGTCAAAAATTTTTTCGAAGTCCAAATACTGAAACCACGTCGGGGCCATACTAAAAACGAGCGTTACATTCTAACGTGGGTCTTATTTACGAGGACCACGTCGGGTCCTCATTGGGTTATCATGTTTGAAAATTATTGATTTCAAAAATGGTAACCATATTAGACTAGGGCCGAATTAAGTTAACCCTAACTTAGGCTTAAGACAGCAAATCAATCTGGTTCTAGTTTTTGATGGGGTACGCCTAATTGAATTTTTACTAGGGTACTCTACAAAAGTTGTTAAAGTTAAAAAAAAACAATCTTCTTATCAGGGACTTCTTATCATCGGAACCAAGGGTCACATGCAATGTAAGTGCCTGACCAGGGTACCCGGTTAGGGTTTTGTCAGGCTATGATCTGGAAAACTAAACCAAAGTTTTTCAGGACTAAGCCTAAAATAATATCCAGATTATCCGGCGTGGACATCCTGGTGAAATTTCTACGATCAAAGTTATATAACGTTATAATGTATATTTGTGAGCGTTATATAACCGGTCTGCACAAAAAATTTTGATAACAAAATATTTCGTGGACAAAATAAAAAAAAATATTCATATCACAAAAAAAGGTCAATTCCAAGGTCGAAGTTTTTGCAATTTAAAGAAACACTGATGGAATTAAAAATTTCAATAAATGTCATTTTCTGTAAAAAAAAAAAATTTTCCCAGTTTCTAATAGATTCTAATGCTAAATTTTCAATGCTTAGTTTATGTTAGTTATTTACAGTTGTCTATGATAGTATACCAAATAGAAACAAAATATTCATTTAAAAAATTGGACAATTTAATTTTAATCTATTTTTGTTTCAAATCATTTATGAAACATTTCCACAGTGGAAATTATTCTTCGAGTCGCAAAACTTGTAACGCGAGATTTATGGACAAAGTCATTAACGATAAAGCGTCTCTGCATTCAGAGTAATCTGGTGCGAAGAATAAAATTTGTTACGATTACGTGAATTTATAATTATCTATTCTGTTTAACGGCCAACGAACAAGCGAACACATGTTACGATTCGAAAAAACGACATCTACAAGAGCGTGTTTGTATTGATAAATGGCACGGATCAATTTATATTTGTCGACAAAACAAAGTACGTCTTTGTGAGCGTGATGTGTCTCTGATTTCATTTGATTCTTATTTCGCAAAAAAAGTCGCATGGCCGAGATTACGGTGTCGTACGAGTATCAGGCTTGAACTTTTATCAAGGACGTAAATGATATTTTCCAAGTAGGTTGAAAAGTGTCGAAGAGGCAATAATAATTAATGTTCAGCGATAGCCAGTTGTAGCGAGTTAATCGAGTGACACAGACTGATCGATGTCATAGGCCGGTTGTCTTTGTGATAACCTTTCGCGTGACATCTATCGGACACGCCGCGTTTATCGAACTTCTGCGAACATTGCCATATGCACCTCGAGCTCTTTCTTTACGAATCCATATCGTTGTTCGATAATGCATATTATCGTCATAAATGTGTCCTCTAATTGACATCCACGCGAAAAAACAATTTTTGCAAAACTCGTATTATTCTTGTGTAATTCGCTCGGTTGTTTTTGAAGATAATTTTTCAGATTAAACAAACTAACGTTTTTAGAATAGAACCATAATTTTCTATCGGTTAAAATTGAATGCAAAATAAATATAATTATCGTGCCGCTTCGAGAAAATTAGTTACTTGAATTATTAATTATCCTAATCAAAAAAATTAATTTATGAAGCAGACATCAATGTGAACTTTTACGCCGCATTAATTATGTTTTAATCGAATCAAACCTTTCGGAGTTGCCAAATCACAAAACTCGCTTTATATAATAAAGCAACCGTGCACCTTTTTTCCTTTTGTACATGGGAAATTTTAATTTGAGCAAAAAAGCGTCGGTCGGAGGAATGAAAAATTATCTGTTCAAGTTTCACAGGAGGAAAGAAAGAAACGGCAGGTACGTTTTAATATTCACAGAGAAAAAGAGAACTTATGGGAGGCGGTAATGAAACAGCTTTGATGCAGCGCGCGTCGACTGTTGATCTCCTTGTAGTCTTTTATGAGGAAGCGACTTGTATTCTATTAAACGCGGGTGTTACGATGTCGTCGCGTCGACGCACGTATCCCGTGAGGATCAACCCTTTAGCGAGCCCGCATAATCCACGACCCCGTAGAGACCCGTACCAAATTAGAGATCCCTTTCTAATCCGGCATCTTCCCATCGTCGCTCATGATTTAGAACAAAATTATTAGATATTGTATCCAATAATGCAAACCACGAAATTTACCCTGCGACAAAATTAAGATCAGCAGCAAACAAATGAAATATATGTTGCCAAGTTTTGACGACGTTTGAATGAAAATACAATTTAGAAATAGTCGACAGAATTATCAGGTTTATAAATAAAATTGTTATCAGCCTTTGAAGTTGTTTTCAAATGAAATTGATTAATCATTTCGTAAGATTTTGTCATGTCTCTTTTGGGAGTCCAACTATCAGATTTGCAATCTCTCAGCTCTGACAATCTGGTCGCCCTCGTGTCCAAGCGAACAGCGTATCACGATAGCTCATTTTCCGTCGAAGTTATCTATCCCACAAATATATATTAATGCAAGTGATATATCGGCGAGCTCGCGAGGGACAAAACCTTAAATATTGGATAAGTTAGTCCACACTCGACCCGGTGGGACCGAATCTTTGTGATGGATGGTTCGGCGCTGACTGTCATAATAACTTCGAATATACTTTCCATTTGCCCTCTCTCACATAAAAAGAACTGGCTTTGCAAAAATACGATATTTATTAAAAGACCTCTTCTCGGAATCGTCAGTCCGAGACGGTTACGATCCTGTTTGCCTTAACTTCCACTTCACACAAATCCAATTCACCAAAAATTATGCTCTCGCATTGTTCAAAAAGCAATTATCGTCTGGCCAATTTCTAATTGCTAATGGAGCGGAACAAGATATTTATCAATTATCTTGATCATGACGTGCTGTTAGGCGCAAGTAACATTTACATAAAAAAGTTGAATGGCTTTGCAATTGAATAGAGTACGATGCGACGGGCACGAGCGGAATGATGCCACCCGCACAGCGGGACGCTCTATCGAAAATAAGATTGCATGTCCTCGAGACGTACATCGTGTTACAAGTGCGTCAAAGTGATGCAAACATCTCGGTTTGGCAATATTTTTGCGCGACTTTAAATTAATGCTGATTTTTTTATTACAATTTATTCAGAAAAAAGTATAATTTGCAATTTAATTTTTAATAGAGAGAATTGAGAATTGAAAACTCTGATCCAGAAAGTTTTATACTAAAATGTTGTCCATCAAAAACTATTTCATACAAAATCAAACCATTAGCAATCAGTCGTAGCAGTTTTTCCAAGAGAGCCTCCCTTAAGTTGGTTTACTATGCCTTCATAAAAAACATAATAAAATTTTATATAAGGATGAGAGAAAAATGGTAATTAGAGCGGGTATATTAGTCTCAGGACAGGCGTCATATTGTTGAACTCACGGCTGAGTATCTAAGGGGCTGAGCTTATACAAGTTTACATTTCAGGTTGTCGTGTCTTCGTTTTTCCGGGCGGATCGTAAAACTGGTCGTGAAAAAGGCTCGAAGGCAACGTGGTGCATGCAAACTGGCGTTAATGGTCCGGATGGCTTTTGTTGTTTTTAATTAACCCTTTCTTCTGAGCAAAGGAGTCAGACGCTGGCTCGCGGAGTGAAATACTTCGCGCCCTCTTTTTCGTTGGGGTCCCACGAGAGATGTAAATACGCGGCAATCGCACCTCAGAGACGAAGACGGCTTGGCACGGCACTCGGACAATTACGGTCTTGTTCAATTATCCGACGTAGTGCACCGCTGTGCTCTTTCCGTGTGCTTTCCCGTTGCCTCCTTTTTTGTCTCACTTTTTGTACCATTATTAATTATATATTCCGTTTAGTCACGAAGTTAAACGTAATTGGGGGGTTACGCGTATTTCAGGGTAATTATTTATTATTGATGAGCGCGGTGCGCCTTCAAATGACCGTTCGACGTTTTCGAGCCACGTTACGAATGTGTACAAATTACGTTGGGATACATTATTGTAAATGCAATCTGACGCGAGATTAATGTTGAAGTTTCCAAGGAAGTGTGGTGAACACTTTTGTAATGATGTGTTTTAGCGACGATTTATTTTAATTTCATATAAAAATTATAAGCTGACTCTTGATCGGGATAGTGAATTATGGAGTAATCGGTTCCTAGTAGAATCATGAGTTAGGAGATGCTGGAAATTGTAGATCAACTCGATTGATCACGTGATTTTGGAGATCGTTCGAGTTTAAATTGTAGACGGTCAAAATATTTCTTAAATTCTACAAAAATTCTCCGTGTTTTAATTTTCTCAATTTTCTCCGTAAAATTAGAGTTTTAATAGACATTTGTATTAACTAAAAAAGAGATAGATAAAATACTGATCAGCAGTGATATAAAGTCATTGTTCAGTCAGGATAAAAAAATTCAATAAAAGAACTATTGCTAATAAATAAGAGAAGAAAAGTTGAGATGAAAATCTCACAATTTCTGTGTCGTGCAACTAAATCAGTTGTTATTGAAGATGAAAGCTGAAAAACTGACGTTTATTAAAAATCTTTGACGTGTATCGCAATCCGTAAAGACGTCGCCGCGCTTGACACGTGTTCGGCATAATTTAAGCGCTCGGCATTTTTGACATTCCTATTAATTGGCGTGAAACGTGTAAATTACAAATCGCCGTGCCGGTGAGTTGTGTAATTCACGAGAGCGAACAAGATGCGAGGGACACACACATGGTGCACGTTATTTGCGTCAGTGACGACACGTCATGGGCCGAAGGAAATCTTGACACGTTTCAAACGGTCAAAGAAGCGTACAAGAAGGGGTTATGCGTCGGCGCTTTGTCGTGGTCACGGCGGCTGTCAATCACCTGCAGCAAAAGCCGACGACACATTAAAATCTTCCAAATATATTTTAATTTTAGAATTATATTTTGCTTGTTGTATATACGAGATATCTCGTCATTTTTCGCATGTTCTAATGGTATTACAATAATAAAAAGTGAATGTATTGTCAAAATTTACCATTATTTTTGATATTTTGACATCCTGTATTAATATTTAAATATGCATACAGAAATGAAATTGTACAAACTTAAAATTAAAAAATGTAAATAAATTTCATTATTGTTTGCGTAATTAGAAAAAAACGATTGTATACACAAAATAACTCGGGGAAAAAAAACCGCATAAATAAACTCAAGACAAAATAACTGACGGACATTTAAATTGAAGACAAATCAGTTTGAACAAATTTTGACAAAAGATAATAGATTCACAAATTATTGTGTTTTAATATTTAATCGTTTTTTTATCAAACCTTAAATCCTAAAAAATGCAGTAGTAATAAACAAAGTAATGTTAGGATACATTCCCTAGTAAAAATGATCTTGGCGCTGACTTGGCATGTAACGCTTCCCCTATATGGGGCCTAGAAGGGCGAGCTCCCGTTGCTAGGCCCCATACCGGGGAAGCGTTAAATGCCATGGCAGCGCCAATATCATTTTTACTAGGGTTATTATAATATATAGTCTACACTTTAGTTAGATTTAGACTTTAGGCGAACCGCCCTTATGATTTTCTTTTACCTCTATACACAGGAAAAAGAAGTATTGGTTACTGTCACAGTATTGGTTAGTAATACCGAACTTTACCACTGATTCAGTGGTAGAAGATCAAAGCTGTACCTCGATTTCAGTAGTAAAATAATACTGAAACACTATTGGTAATACGGTATTGGCGGATACCACTAGCACCGTAGTTTATTTTTTCCCGTGTAGTTGGACCCCCATATTCATTCTTCATATATGTATACTTTTTTGTACTTGGCCAGCGACACTGCCGTGTCTCCTGATTCCTATACACTTGATTCAGTTCGTCCAAATATACGGTCGTGATAGTATATGAATTGGTTAAATAAATATTAATCTTTGAATTCGTGAACTATTTCCTTTTTGCTCGACCTCGCCAGCCTCCGCAACAGGTTTAAACTTGTTTCGCGATATTGCGCATGCGCTGTACTTTTATGCCAAAAACATCCAAATATGTCTAAAAAATAGTGTTTCATCTCCAAATGCCATTTCATCCTAAAACGTCTGGCATTTTAAAAATATGATGTTTCAAAACAAAATACTTATGCTTGTTTTGACTGTTTTGACGGATTAAGTTGACATATTTTCTGAAACATGAAAACGTGCCGGTAAAACAGTACCGTCTACAAACCTATAAATAGGTAAATTACGATTCCAATAATGGTGGACATGGGACAACAATAGCACATGGATGCTGTAGATAAATTTTATAATTGCTAAAAAAATATTTTAGGTTAGGCATATTTTTATTTCTGTTTTCGTCGTTTTGGATTAAAAAAGTGTCATTTCAGAGAGACTGAGATATTCTTTTGTTTTTCTCACACTCCATAAGTATTTACATTAGTGGAGGAAAAAAAGAAATCTCTCCGAAATGGCACCTTTTTAATCTAAAGTGACGTTTTATGATCTTTTTTTTTCAGTGTAGTTCAAACTCATAGGAAACCTAAACTGCGTCTTAAAACAAATCGATTCAATTCTAATTGAGTATATTACAAAAAAGCGATAATATGGGCAATGAATAATGCGATATTTGATTGATTTGATTGAATACGTGTTGTGAGACACTTATCAAAGAGGAAATATTCCTTGCGAGTTAATGAGATGGGTTTATAAATGTGAAATGTCAAAATGGAGACGAGTCGCGCGGACATCAAGCATTATCGTTGAAAATAAGAATTAATGTCCAGCAAGTGTAAGATGAGCGTCTCGTCGAAAAGTCAAAGGAACGAGGAGACGAGAGATTGATCAGCGCGATTAATCAATGTAAATGATTCTAGAGGGACTCGTCAATAAATTACACGCATTTGATTTACGAACAATAAGAAGAAAAAAATTATTATCCATAAAGGTCGGAAAATATTGTTACATTCGGCGACTGCGCTTTCGAACGTTCTGTTTTGAATTCGAACTTAGATGTTGCGACGGTCTTTTGTTTGTAAATAAGTGATGACAGTTCATGTAACCAGTGTCGAGTCAAGTCAAAGTCGATTTTGACAGCGCGAGCAAATACGAGTTGAATAAAACCGAGTTCTTGTTCTTTTATAATAAACCGTGTTATTATTTCGTCGCGTGGCGCGTAACAATATGATAGGTACTCCAAGAAAGGTACTCCAACACTAAAAATATGTTGATGACAGTTGTCGTAATTTTAGAAATTACCCAAGTACGAATTTCAATAGGGCTGAAACCACGCCTTACCATGCGACCAGATAAGGACTAGGCATGGAATTCTAGGATGGCATTGAGTATGAGCATCACGCCTGGAATCTCTTAGGACCCAGCCGGGAATCCCGTTTAACCCGACCAAGGCCCGGCCAGAGCCTGGTAAGGATTGCCATTTACAAAAATTAATAAACAACAAAAATTGGTTTTTAAATAATTTATACTTTGTTGTCATTATTTTATTTATTTTGAACGTTCATACCTTTTATATAATGAGATTTCTAATGAAAAACCAGAATCAACATTAGAGGATTCGAACCCAGGCCTTCGCGGAGATAAAACACTTTCTTATCCACTGGTCTATGAGTACATTCCAGTCTATGCTGTTCTTTAGGAAACTTACTCATACGATGTGTATCAAAAATATAGAAAAAAATGTTATTAATTATAAATTTGGTTATATAAATAAACTTGTAGATTAACGGATATGGCTACGGACTATCACTGTGGACACCCAAGTTAAAATCTCCGAAATCGGATTTTTCAGCATTGTTGAAAATAAAATTAGTTGTGATTAATAAAATAAATTAATTAATATTGGAAAAAATGGAATAGTTGGTGTTTATATAATTCTAGAATAACTAAAGTAAACAGAACTTATAAATTTATAATATACTCATTGTATAGCTGATTAGTTTTTATTAAAAAGATTCAGGGACTTAGAGTAATTGAAAGATATGTTAGTGTAATATTTTTACGTATAAGGGGTTTATTGTACGGAATGGCGAGTAAGCGCGCGAAAGACAAAAATAATCGGCCCGGTTGTTGTATTTTCAGGTGGTTTCATATCGGCCACTTTTTTGTCTCGTTTTCGCCGTTGTAATAAATTTCGATCGTCGGAAGATTTATCATGACGGTCGTCGAAATTCGTCTTCCCACGAATGATATAGGCGCCTCGTTTAAAAAGCTTGCAGGCTAACTGGTCTTGGCTGGGTGAACTCATCCTGAGATATTATTCAATTACTTTAACCCAATTTAAATAATCTTGTCTTACAATGTCGGTTGACATTGATAATTTAGGGGAAAATACACAAAAATGAATATTGAAATTAAAACTATTGGGATTGGTGTACTGGAAATACCGTTTCGAATACATATGTCGAAATGCATTTTCTATGTGGCTACGTGGTTAATGGCAACGTGGAAATCAACGTTGAAATGCTACGACGATTAAGATGAAGTGCATTTGGCCACAAAAGTTAGCAAAATTTTGAAAAAATCTGGTATAAATAACAAAAAAAATTAATTGAAAATCCAATCACGATGTAGGTAGCTACAATTTGTGGGATTTTCGGAGCCTTGCGATCATTGTTCAAGTCATGAAACAACATGTGAAACAAGAAGGTTCAGTGTACTTATTCCAAAAACAACAACGATGAAAGCAAAATCTTTTGCAATCATTGGGCTAAATTGTAACTGTTACAAAGTACATTCAATTGAGATCGTCAAAATCTACAACGGATAGATTTTTCGTTCATTATCAAAAAAGAAAATGTACAATCCAAGTAATTAGGGAGAATAAAATAGCTCATATGCTTAACTTGATAGGTACTTTTCTTATCCTGGGCAGACTTGAGCTGTATAGTGGATATAGCTACGGGGGGTCAGCAGCAACTATGATGACCTATTACGAACCAGTGTGCTAGATTTGAAACGTTGAGGAAGTTGGAAATCAAGTGCTGTTGCTGAAGACAATTTTTCCAATATAATACGATGTATCAAACGATCGAAAAAATCTACGCTGACTATTGTATATTTTAACGTAGACTGAAAAAAAGACTACCTTGAATCAAGTATATTTCGAAAATAGAAGCAAAAAATTCTTCAAGAGAGCACTGCACGTGCTCAACATCATCGGTTATATGTATTAGGTTATGAACAGTGATTTATTGAGATGCTGTACCATAGTTTGTAGGTGCGAGCTTAACAAACATAATACATAATAATAATTATTGGCATAGTTCAATATTTTGTAGTGCAAGTTCTTTAGACGATAAAAATCGGAGCCCATGCAAAAGTAAAAAATGTCGATACACTTTCGGTATTAGAACTTCTCCTAGCACCAAACTACTCGAACAAAGCAGGAAAAAACGAAATTGGGTTGCTTTCCAAATTGAAATGGCTTTCAGATCAAAGTCACGCCATTGAAATTCGAATGGAATGTCTCAAGAAATTTTGCTTAACAGATTTTGCAATTCAGCTTGCTGTGCATCGTTAATCTGGCATCGCTCTCTACTATTAAGCATCGCAGACAATAAATTTTTAGACAAATCACGATAGAGCAAATGCATTGGATCCAGTATGACGTCCTTAATGACATCAAGGCCTCTAATTTCAAGAAGAGGAGAATTTTCTTTCTTCGAATGATGACCAGGATTCGCAGCCTGAACGAAATCATCATGGGTGCGAACGTCAGCATCCCAATAAGTGTACACGCGTGTGTTTCGTTCCGTAAGTCCGTGGACATCGCACCGTTCGCACGCTTCAAAAACCGTGTGGCCCTTACAGCGCTTAATGTATGCCCTCGCAGGTGTATCACATACAAAAGCCTTCACTTCAACTAAAAAATTTACAGTTTTTATTTGTATACCACTTGTTATCAATTTGTTAATTTCTAGAACGAAATCATGCAAAAAGTCGTGGACTGATTACGGCTTTTCTTCACCATAATACTTTTCGATAAGAAAAAGTTTGGAGTCGTATTTCATAAATCTGTACTAAGCCTAACATAGTGTAGAAATGTTGTTTGGTTTTGTTAACAAAAATCAGCTCTATCGATATGAATTAGCTCTATCGATATCAATGAGTTTATTCATTTGTTCCTTGAAAATATTCGGATCTACAATCTTCTATAGAGTAATTTCGCTTTATTTGTTTATAACTGGGTTTTTGCCGATAGAGGGACATTATATGCTTCATTGTGAAGAAGTGCCAATAAATCATCAATCGCACTATGAGTCACATGTTGCATATGATGTAGAGCCCAAGTTTGTAATTTTTCGTCAATGGTACCCTCTTCGAATTCTTGAGTACTACTTTGCTTGATAATTGAAAACTCTTCATCGTCTGACTTTTCCGATGCTGAACTGTAAATTGAACTGGTGTCATTATTTTTTTCTGTCACAATTTCATAATAACGATCATATCCCTGATCTGTATTCCCATTTGACATTTCCGTTTCTACCGTGCGGTCAATTTCGTCGTCAAAATATTCTAATCCCAGTGGAAAAAATGATCTAACTCCTCCGATGTATTAAGGTAAATGTCCCAGTTAGTAACCTATTAGTGACTTTCTATCTTGGAAATATGCAATTAGAATTTTTAAATTTTAGTTTTGTTGAATCTATATCATTTTCTTAGTGCAATTTCTGATGAAATAATTTATTGTAAACTCTCTAGAATTAATTATTAACAAAAACAAGTGGTCACTAATTGGTACATGTCGGTAAGGTTAACACTCTACTTCTGGAAGCTTCCTCTTCTTCTTCAATATGGCTGCCTTTTTATAAAGACGGAAATAGGTTAAAAAGAGACAGCACTGTGAAAAGAACGAATGTAAACACATGGAATGATCACGTGATCTACCACACAATCAAAAATTATTCAATCCAGCAATCTGATTGGTTGACCTCACACCCATGCTGGTTCGTGCTGTTCCAGAATTAAAGTGTTAAGGTGGTCGCTAACTGGGACATTTACCTTATTCAGATCATTGCTCGTCTCCTTCGAAGCCAAACAGTTTTCTAAAAAAGAAATTTTTTTTGATAAAATTTATATTTAATATAAAAATATCTATATCTTACGAAGTCGTCTTGCCTTTTGTGGTGACAAATTTCTTAGGTTTCTAAAGTGTTGTTGTTTCTATGATGAAAAATAAAGAAAAATTTTGCGATTAAATTCATAAGCGATTTTTAAAATCGGAGATTTTTCAGAGTTTTTACCGTTTTTTGAAATTATGAAAAGGTTGTAATTTTTATCGTGTCGAATAGAAGTCTATCTGCATAAGCTGCAGGCTTCCGATTTTCAAACATTTTCGGTTACGTTTCAAAAATGTATGGACTACTTCCATTCAGCATCATCATTAACATTTGCATTTTGCGATATTTCTTTTTTCAAATTACAAATAATTTTTTAAAAATATTTAAGATTATAATGAAAGTTTGATCGTTAACGCTGAAATACTATTTATGAAATGTTTCAAATCTTTTAGATGGCAAAAGATCTGACTACAAGCAAATTTCTAAAAAAGAACATTCTTAAAAAAATGTTACAAACAACTATCAATGAATAAATAAAGGACAATAATTTACCAATAGACTAGAAGGTTCACATGTAACCCCTGAGCGAAGCGAAAAAGCTTCAGCTATGAATTTAATCTGCGTGAATTATCATCTTACTATAATATATAAATTTTAAAATACGTTCGAACAAATGAATTCCTTAAAAAGTCTTAATTTCCAAATAATACATATCCGAAACGAATACAGATAATTTATGATAATTGAAGCCAGGTTTTAGTTAGTTAATAGAAACATCGAATAGCATCCAATTAAATGATTTTGTCTCTTGAATTTGAGAATAAGCTAATAACTTTTCAAGGGATGCGGAATTTTAAAATTATGATGTGCCCCTAGCAACATCGTATATGATATCGTATACGTCACAGTCAAAAGCAGAAACGTCGAGCAGTTGACAGAGTGAGCACGTTATCAAAAGGGAGAAGCTGTTAAGAATCTTAGGTCAAACAAGCCGAGTGTTAATCAAAAATCTTGCTTCTCGTTCATTCCACCTCGAGTCATCTTTCGTATTCCGTTTATTCCGTTGCTCACGACAAGAGACAAATAACTGCTCGTTGGTTAACAGCTTGGATCAAGGATCCGGGGTTTTGGTACATTAATCTGTATCAGCCGACGTCATCAATATTTAATCGTAATCCGGCAAATTGCTGTGTGTCTGTATACTGGCAGTCCTGTATAGATCTTGACGGACTGCGAATGCCGATACAAGTTATCCAATCATGTGTATAGCTGTGCTCAGATACGAGCATTAATTTTTATAAAGTAATGTCCAAATACGCCCGTGCTTATTTTGGAATTACAGCAGTCGACTTTTCAGACGTTTGACAATTTAAAAAATGGCTACATGCTCTAAAATATAAATGATTTATTGCAGTGCAATTTGGTAATATTCATAATATTCATAAATTTATGTATAATCCATACAAAAGTCCAACATTGAAATAAATATTTTTTATTTTGACAATGTTTTTGTTTTAGGTTCAAATTCAAAGTTCTGGTTATCTTAAAAAATTTAGTTACAACAACAAAAATAATGGTTTCTTCTATCTAATAATGGTGAATTCTTGGCGTTTTTTGTTTTTATTTGTTATTTCTTATTACCACTTCTTATTCATCTGATTAATTTGTACATTCAATACTATTTTTTTTTTAATATTTTTCGTGGAATTCACAAATAGGGATATAAACAAACAAATAGGGAAAGTGCACCAGCGAATAGTCAGACACAACTGAATGTTTACTTTATACATTTAATTGGAAAATAACAAACAAAAAAGTACAATTTATAATTTCTAAAATATTTTTTGTGCCATTCTTGCAAATAATATTTAACGTACTTTGCCACTTAAAGAAATATTAATCAGAAAAGAATTTTGTGTAACTAAGTCGATATGGAATGAGTGGATGTTAACATTTTTGTCAGTTAACTGTTTTTGCTTTTAAGCCACTGATTTATTATTTACTTGTTTTAGACAATAAAATCCAAGCCAATTGTTTCCACAACTGATTATGTAAATAAATGAAAAAAGAAAGTAAGTGATACTGAGCCAAGTAAATACTCTCATCGCTCTACCCAATGCCAAAATGTAAAAAACAACACATTAATTGGGATAAGTTGAATTTGTGTTGACAAAATATTTTTACACAACTAGCAGGTGGACTTGAATTCTATGAAACAAATGTCAAATAAATAAATTGTTTTTACTGTAATATATGGGGTTTTATCTTAAAATTTTTCCAGTTTCATAACATGATCAGGGTCTAATATTTTGAATGGTAGTTGTGTGAAAAACTCACAACTACTACTGTCTACACATATGCTTTAGAAGTACAGTAAATATAAAAAAAATAAAAATAAAGTATCTGTTTTAATTTTCAACTATTTTATTTGTAGTGTTCTCTAGATGCTGACTGCATACGATGCGATTGCAGACCACTAAAAGTTTGAAGATCTCCCCATATTATCTTAGCCTGATAAAGGCTTATATCAAATACATCGCCGAGTGGTCCAACGAAAAGTACACATCTGGTCTGTAATATTGCAAATTTAGAAATGAAATTTAGTAGGATTGCTTAAAAATAAATTTTCCCCAGGATAGTGAAGCGTTTTTCAAGTACACCGATTAAACCTAATTTTAATTTTTATTCCTGGAAGAGGTTATAATTCAACCCTTATTTTTGTATCATTCAATCCTCATGCTCAAATTAGTATTCACATCATTTTACCATTTTATCATAAAGCAGAAAATTCGGTTCAGCCTAACATTAAATTATAAGATAAACAAGAAATTCAAATAAGAAAAAAATGTTTCAACATAATTGGAAATTCGATTTCTATTGACAAAGGTCTTTGTTGCTGTTTACATTAAACACTTGCTGAAATTTCGAGTTTGCACGAGTCTTGACTATGTTTGTTATTGATGATATAATATATGCAAAATTGTCCACGGATGTTCGTTGTCATTACACATTTTTTAAGGTAAATTTAGCATATTGTAATTTATTTACATAACCTTTTTTCATAACCACTTTGTCAACGTTGTCAAAACATTCTTTTTAGGTAAAATTGAGAAATCGATGAGTCTATAATATGCAATACTCGCCATGCTCGTGTTTGACAGGTTGAAGGTTAAAATCGACCAACAACTTGAAAAAAAAAACCTTTTAACTGTAACCGACGTTTCAAAAAGTGTGTATCAAATGTAGGTATGAATAATTGTTGATAGTGCCCAGATTTTCTCAGCAAACTACGTTAACTGGTCTAGGCAGTTGTAATGTGAGTATTTTGATTTCTTATATTTTTTTATTTCTAGCAGAAATAACTGCGATAAGGAGAACCAAATTACAAATTATTCTTTTTTTTGTATCAACTTACTGTCAGAGTCAATACTTTTAGTCAGGTTTTTAGTAAAGAGGGAAGAAAACAGTTGATAATTTATGATTCAAGTTGCTCATTGTTAATTGAAAACTGTTGATAATTGTTGCTATTTTTACATCGTGCGATGTGTATTTCGTGACGAATCGTGATTGAGTTGCAAAATAATGTCAAGGTGATTTTCAACATAGCCTTAGTCGCATTAGTTCAACACAACTAGTGACTTTTTAATTAGCGCATAAAAGCTCATCAATCGACATTATTAATTAATAGCATGGAAGACTGCAAAATCAACAGAACGAGTTTTTCAGATGAATTAATCACTTGTTATTTCTGCATTGGAACCGAGACAGTCAATGATCGATCAAATTCATTGAAGACTTTATGAAAGCCCAAAAAGGGTAAGGTCACAGTTTTTCATTTACGAACGTCACTCTTTTAAGTAGAAAGAACTCTTAATAAGACGAGCTAAGATAAATTGATACATTAATATCTCGTGTATGATTCATGGTGTCGCGGATCGTGGGATCAAGCGAGGGACTCTCCTGGTGCATTCAGTAGGGAGCGTGATATATAGTCATTAGCATTGGTTTTGTATTAGAACAAATAGACAGAAAGACGGTTAGTCCATAAAAAGACTTTACCATAAACACATTTTTCATAGACATTTACCTGCCTCCCTACCAGTGAACAATCTTCCGGAAAAATTTTCTGCAAACAATTTAATTGTTGGGAATTTTAGTATTGATCGAAAAGACTAATTTTGAATTGTGCAAGTCAATTTCAGAACAATAATTTATGTTAGAGATAACTCTCTTCTTTGATTGTATAGTCAAGTTTCTTATTAACAAGTTTTTCAGCCATTTTAAATCAACCAAACAAATGACTGTTGTTTTCTTACAGTTCATCTAAACCCACTGTGATTTATGGCATACAAGAAGGGGATGACATTCAAAACGATGCCACTTATTCGTCAAAAGATTGCCCGCGGCTTCTTATGTGGTGCTCACCTTATTCCTACACGTTTGCTCTACAGCTGTCGCTGTCGCAGATGGAAGCGCAGATGTCAGGCTATGTGTGCAATCCCGACGATGCGCCTTGTGCTGTCTACAACCTTTTACTGCAACAAGGGCGATACCAAGAAGCACGTAAATTATTGGCTATGACGATGCGCTACTTTCAAATAAAGTTACAACAATCACTTTCGTAAGCATTTTTCAAAACGACGATATTAAATACCATTACTAAATTAATCATGATGATAAATTGATTTTAAAAGACAAACCTCTGGAATACTATGGTCTGCGGAATCGAGCAACCTGCTTCGTGAAATATTGTCATAGCGTTTTCATCACCTATAAATCATGGATAGGTAAAATAGGAAATTGCGATTTCATAAAAATATTCTAATGTAGGTCATGCTGGTTTATCTTAGAAATGAGCGTTTCAATGGTATTGATTCGCAGAACTATCATTCAATCACCACAGTTCATAGGCTATAAAAAAGGAGTCACGAAATCAATCGGTCTGATGAATAACAGCAACGCTCACGCGTTTCGGATTAAATTAGTGTTTGACTGAAGAGCCGCAAAAAATTTGAGCAAGTCGCTGGCATTAAAAGATGCTCCTTATTATCCGGGCGGTCGTAATAATTGGCTTTCGCGGAGCGGCCAGCTAAGACGGGTTTTGCGATCAATACTCATCTCTCCGGGCACATTAAAAAACTGTAAAGTCGATCGGCGTGTATACACGCAGCTTGAACTCTGGAGCGACTAATTACAGTGACCGCTACAATTGGGCATTTCATAAATTGATCGGTGTCTTAATCCAATTTAATCGACTTTTTCGTTTTCACGGGCGCGTACATCGGTTTGCACAGCGGGTGATGAAGAACACGCGCGATGTTCCTATAATTAAACGGCGATCAGGCGCAATTGCAGTCTCTAATATTAGAGCCCTGTTACACTCTGCAACAAATGGCGTCGATTAACATTGAGGATCGAAAAATTATATTGTTTAATCGCGACACAATTGCGTATTTCAACCACTTAGACATTATCCTCGAGACTAACTAATTGGTTACAACATTTGCATTATCATGAACGTTTCTTGTTACTGGTGAAATTATAAATATAAAACATATAATTTTGAGATGAGAGGTGAAAATATAATGACTGTATTTGCGACAATATTTTATTCCATGGAACTGGTAGTATGCGAACAAAACTTAATGATTTTTGCTCATAAAACCGTATTAAATTTGAAAAACTATTACTGATAGTATTGAGAAGATCAGCAGTTTTCAATATTTTTATACAAATGTCAACCTAGAAATTAAGCGACAACTTACTTATTACTGGATTGATTTATCTGTTTAAATAAAAATAATTGCTGGAGTTCTATCAAAAAGAATTCATCAAATTTAATATGTACCTAGGCAATAACGTTAAGATCACAAAAGTCGTACTCATACATTTGCCGAAGAAATGTGATACAAATGATTTATCATATTTCAGCATATAAATATTTGATCACATAAATATACCGACACCGTTTGTTATGGGAAATTGCGCTTGTTTTGCTTCAGGTGAGATACCAAATTGGAAACTTGAAACAAAAGGCTGATTTTAGAAATTTTTTGTTCACTCATATAAGCTAAATCAAAATGAATATATCATTCTTTAAAATAATAATTCTCAATAATTGATCGAACATGTGAATAATACTCTCATTTTACATTAGTTTCAAGTTCGCCATTGTTTTTTAAATCTTGATGTCGTCTTCCTTCGATGGCATTTTTTTAATTAAATGTCTTGACTGAGTAAACAGTTCAGTTTAACGCTTGACAACTGAAAATTTTGTGTTGCAAAACGTGTACCAAGTATAATGATCTGGTAATTACGGGACGAAAGCAAGTATGTAAGTGGAAAGTATCGACAAGTCGATTGCCCGCGCGTACCGAGTTCGCAAGGCATGGTCCGTCCTGAGGCGATGTATAAATAAAGCGTGTAAAGCACGTGTATTGGAAGGACCTAGACATTCGTGAACGAAAGAGCAACTGACGCAAGGGCCAAATGAAAAATGCCGAGGAGAACGATCAATGTAAATATATTCATGATATGGGGTGGACGGGCGCTCGGTTGGCTGGGGGCTACGCGAGTATATGTTTATATTTTCGTGTCTGACACTTTATGCGCCGCTTAGAAAGGGACGAATCTGGACGCGAGGTGACAGTAGACTGATGCATCATTCATCCTTTGACAGTTCGTTACAATTTAAAAGGCTGAGCTTTTTTTCCACGCACATTTATATTCTCAAGAGTTCCATCAAAATGAAAAATGTTACCCCGGACAACTCGCCAAAATTATTATCAGCACAGGATAAGATATTTATAAAGTCAGATCCAAAACATCCTCAAAGTGAAACTTTTGTTGTTGATTCATTTGTTTTTTTTTTTTTTTTTTTTATTTTTCCGTCGGTTTTGTTTTCGTGTCAAAAAAAGGATTTACTCGTTCGTACATGGATAATGCATTTATTCAAATAACGTGCGATATCTCGCAATCGACAAATTTCCTCTGCAATTCCAACGCAAAGCTCGTTGTCGACTCACGTGACCCAGGATAAAAAAGCTCAACTCCCCCCGAACTATAGATCTTGGTATCAATTTATTGCTCATTCTCTCTCACGGCCTCACTGCGAACGAATCGGCAAAGCGACGATTGCATATATTTCGTGTCGGCGTAATTGTCTTCGTTAGAAATAATGTGACGGCGTTAAGAGTGCCTGGGATAAAGTGCTCTCGCGTAAGGAATATAATTTTCGAATGATAAAACACAATGTTGCGTTGCAGTGTGCGTTTTTCGTCCCGGCGTGCGCAATGAATTCTACATCGAAACACCTTATACGCGGCGCACTCGATCACAGCGACCCCCCGGTGCACGTATACTCAGACGTATATCAAACACACACGACGGGCCGGCTACGTGTACCGATCGCGCTTAAAATTCCGCCTGCTTGACCTGCGATAGATTGGAGGCGGCACGGAATACATATCAATTTCATCCCGGTGTGTCCCTCGGGAGCGGCGCCTGCCGCCCGTTACACGCCTCGTTGCATTTTTCTCGAGCGTTTTATTTTCGCCCCTCCAGCTGACCATGATTATGCTGATGGGTATTAAACGCCAGCGCGTTCCAAATTTTCTCTCGAAAATTCTCCAAAGTGTCGTTGACTATTTCGCGACCCCCAACAGGTATTAATCGAGTCGGGTCTCGGGATATACAAAAGATGTAGATCAAACCAAAATGTTACCGGCGAGAGTGGCTTTATCAAGCGCCTTGTATGAGTTAAGCTCTTGTATCGACGCCGCAAAAGTCGAATGGCCAATCGCCTCTATACGTTCGAAAACTTACGATCGCATAAAGTCCAAGGTCTTATGATCGGCTACGTGGAGGGATGGCACTGGTCATCGTCGGGAAATTGAATCCCGTCCCACGGGACACGTTTCTGTATTTCACGATGACGCATGCCGACACGGATACACAAAATGCAAATCTGATCCACGTAATACAAATTGCCAGCTGAAATATCCTTTTTTATAATTCATCTCGGGAGATTCGAGCGCTGCAAGATAACAATAACTGTCAACGGTTATAAATTGTCAATTGTTTCGAAACGGTTTATCATCGGGACTTGCCTCTTTGCTGTTTCACCAATTACACATTATTGTCACAACAATGTTCAGGTTTTTATTTCGGAGAGTTCTGAGGTCACACTTATCATCTGACCTGACGGTCGTGTATCAAAAATCAAAAGTGGGCCAGACACGTATACACGCATAAAAGCAACTTTTGTAACTCACCATGTGGCACCCATCCATGATGACATTTGTCGCAGCAGCGAAGATAACGCTTGCCCGGGGTGAAAGAGTCACAGGAACATCCGTTCACGGTGCACTTGATGGACTGGAAATTAAAAATAATTACATTTCAAAAATAACCCTATTAAATTGATCAGACTCTACAATTTGATTGTCATTTGTTTTGACATATTCCCATTCGTTAAGTTATTTGATTTGAATCTTTTTTTTGACATCTTTTGACATATTTTTTTCAAACAAAATTTTAAAAAGAACTTATTTATTAAAGAACTTTTCAGTGTCTCACTGCTGTTTTGCGGTTCAATATATTACTGGTAAAATTGTTAAAATTGATATTGCACTGGATGTATACATTATTAAATTTTTGCTGATACTGATACTGTGGTATACTTTGAAAGACAATTTTCAAGCATACGCGAAAACGCTGCAAAAAGCAAACAGTCGTTTTTCGTGGGGGTTGCTACGGCCGTTACACCGTGCTATGCTAATATAAAGACAAATGAAGCGATGCGTGAACACAACCCCTAGTCATGTGTCTTTATAGATATAATTTTCTTATGCCACCGTGCAATTTTCGAAGACCTTAGACTTAGCAGCAATATTACGAAAATTGCGCGCCATGAAATGAGAAAACGATGAAGAAAAAGAAGGTCCCGAGGAAGCTTTCACTTTACATCCAAGCAAATTGAATTATAATTTGTCCGAATGACAAAATGAAAAACGTGTTGAAACTTTGAAGCAGTAAATAAAAAAGTATACATAATTTTTGGGGAAGTAACAATTTATTGTTTGCTTTCATAATATCGATAAGTGACTCGGTACTATACTTTTATGGTCTGATTGATACGTTTATATCACACCACCCAAGATGCTGTAAAGTTTTTACGAGTCGCAAATATATTTATAACGTCATAATGCAGCAACGCGCAAACGGGATATAACTTTATACCGCGAGCGACGTCCTGACTAAGGTCGCACAGGTGTATAAGCCATTGACAACGTGGTTCACCCATAATGAATAAAATCCGGCGTCCATACCGTGTTTAATCAATAGCCTGCGGTTGTGTTATTTGGTAATTAAAAATATTTCCTGAAAGCCGAATGACAGCTGGGCCAGCTGGAATCCATAATTCATATCGAAATGTTTACTTTCTCTTTATCGGCTGGCATATCTGCTACTTCGGGGTTAATTGGATGTGACACAAAAAAGGCCAATATAGGTGTAATGTTCGGCAGCATGTAATTATGCCACTCGCAGAATATCGCTCAAAATTTGCGAAACGTATACCAAACAAACTGGTATTTAAATACACTTTAACATTGAAAATTATATTTAAATGGTTTTTTCAACCGAATCCTGCACCACTTTCAAGTTCGCAGACAATATATTTGCGAGCCACTGTTAATTGAATAAATAAACACATTTTAGGTGGATGGAAATACAATTGAATTAATTATTTATGATTGCTTCCTGGACGTGCCTTAAATTATAATCACATTTCATTATACTCACAGAAAGGGAGGGATTTGGATTTTGTCATTGAATAGCATGACATTTCTTTTTTACCTCGCCTGGTCTGCTCAGTTTGGAGAAAACACTTAACTCGCCTCTATTATCAAAAATACATTTTTACACAAAGCTGTTCGATGAGGGTATCTCGAAATGTATCACAAAAAATAAATTTTACAAACCAATAATAATATCTGTAATAAATTGTCCATGTCATATGAACATGTTGCAAATTCAATAAATATTATAGTGATTTTTCTTGATAAAATTATGAAGAAAGAGTAATTATAAAAATATTCCACATTATTCAACAACTTGATAATAAAATCTATAAATGATTGGCAATCGAAAAATATAAATGATTTATAGGGTGTCACTCAACAAAATATAATCTGGCTGCAGTGCACTTGGTTATCAACAAAATAGAAGTACAAACTCGGGTGCGTTATAAACATGACTAATCTCCCGTCCAGTAACGCAACGATAATAGAGCCAGTACTTGTTCATCGTTGCAAATTAATTTGACTGGCTTGCATTAGAACTTGAAGTATAAATCATCGCGCGTGTGTACACCCGCAAACTCCAAAGCTTATTAATGAGTTCGAGGATTTGTGTTTATCTGCTCGCTCGCCGAATCAATTTTCCCTCACACTATCGAAGTTCGTTTACAGTCAACTTTTTCGATCACGTAATAGAAGGTGTAAATGATTTTTCCAAAAATTGAATGCTTTCTGTATGCTCATCAAATTAAAGAGAGCAGTTGGTACAACCAAACGGCTTTATCATGCTATAACATGAAAAAAAAAAACTGTGATCAACAAAGTTGGACAAATGAACTTATATGGATTTTAAAAAGGAAATTTAATTTCATCGGCTTTGGGAATATGTACGAATAATAAGAATCATAATAAATTTTTCATTTTTGTACAACAAATTATAATAAATTTTGTAAAAAATCCAGATTAATTTACAGCATGTAAAATATTGCAAATATGTAGTAGCGAATTTAATTTTGCAAATAAGTTGAGGATTAATTAAAACTGTGCAAGCGTTAGCAATTTTAACTAAAATTGAACGTTCGGTGCTTTTGGTAAAGCTGAGTTAATGTATTGTCAGTTTTAGGAATAAATGTTGGGAATACATGTTTCGGGATTTATTTCAATCCGGAAAATTCAACTGCACGCATATACGAAATCTGATTTATGCCCAACATAACCATCCAAACGTATTGTCGAAATAAACGAAACGCTAACAGTCATCGATTTAGCATATTGTCGCAACCGCGATAGTAATTTGCGTGATAAATATCGGCCGTGTGCGGCGGCGTTCAAATGTAGCGGAATTAACTGCTTAGCCTGAAAGCATCTCAGCGAAGTGTGCGATGATGAAGGGGCCCGGGTATTGCGCGTAATACGTATGCGAAAGAGGCGCCCGCAGAATAACTCTCACGTGTCGCTTCCGCAAAAAAGGACGACCGCGGCATAAAAATAACGTGGGGGCAGCGACGATAAATATGTCCGCAGGCGACAAAATATCGCGGAGTTCGCTGGGTCCTCGGCAGGGGACAACTGCGCCGCTGACGGACGGCACCCGCAGGACTACTAAGTCACGCTTTATGCTAAGTCAAATCGGACGATCGTTTCTTTGCACACCCTTTTGAAAAATAACGTCACCTCCATTTTTTGTTGCCTCGGAGGCATAAAATACCCAAATTAGCTCCGTCTCTTAGTGATACATTATTCGATCTCGCTTGGGATATTTCATCTCATAATTTTTTTTCCAAATCAAAATTCGTTGAATAACCAATCAGTTTGATTTAAATTTTTTTTTAGATAATGATATAACAATTTTGAAAATTGTTGCATTGATTTTAACGTCATGAAAATATTCATCGCGAAAAGGATTTGGAAGGATGAAAACGGCGAGGAGAAAATGCGTGAAAATAAAGTTCGCTCAACTTTGCGGAGTAGATTAAAATATCGCAATGATCCTGTACCTTGCTGCGTGTAGCAAATACACCCTGGTTGTTGGTTATTTAATTCGAAAAAGGCACATCTCCTCCAGTTCCGACACGCTGACTGGCGCGCCGCACGGTGATGCATACAAACGAGTTCGGGCAAAGGGCCTCGTATTGTTTCGCCCTGACTTTCGTCGCATTAAAAAAATCTCCAACGCGTGGCCAAACCTCGAAAATCCCAAAGGCGAGCGGTGTCTCACGATAGGGCTGTTAACCGACATTGAACCCATGTCGGATTAACCCTGTTCATTTTCATGCTCTGTTTCAATGCTTTTTTATAACGCGTGTGCTGGGTCACAGCAATTTTCTTTAATCTCTGATAACACATGTTGATTCGTTATTAAAAAGGCGAACGAATAAATTGTACGATTAGGATTTTAAAATTCCTTAATCAAATTTGATTGTGAAGTTCTGTTCATTCCCGTTTAAAAAATGATTTTCGTTTTTTTATTGTTTAGTAAAGTTGAAAATTATCACGAATAAAATTTTGTTTCTAGCTTCATAACTGCAACTTTAGGTTGTTTTAACCAAAAATTAGCCGAAATTCGTACAAATGTCATTGACCAGTTAAAAACAATTGCAATTTTGATTTTTTGGAAAAAAATGATTTTCATTTTTCAAAGCAAACTTCAGCTACTCTTGTTTTATACAAAATCCAAGTATTCAAAAATTTAGTTTTTAAAATTTTGAAAAGTTCGTTCTGTCATTGCAACATGAAGTTGTCAATAGATACTTGAATAAACTTGTTATATATAACATTCATATTTAATTTGACTGCCCATGTAGAAATTGCCAGCGATTAGCCAACATGAACGACCAATTCTACGTTGGACCAATGTTGGCAGCCAATGTTGGATAGCCAACGTTGTACCAATGTTTATCAAACTGAATTGCCAGAAATCTAAAAAAAATCTGATAACCAACTTTGGCATACATCATTTATACAATGGTGGATCCAATGTTTATCCAACATTGGCTTGAAACATCGCATCGGTTGCCAACGTTGAGCCAATGTTGGAACAATTAAATCTTCTGGATAAGTGAGTAGCATATTTACACGACATGTGCAAAGACAGCCGATGGAGCAGTGGACTGAGTGGCAGACTACAGATCCGAAGGACGAGCGTTCGAATCTCCACCTCAGAACCAACAACAACTTTAAATTAATCGGACTTTTAAAATTTCTAACACTGTCTATAAATCATAAAAATAATTACGTGAAAAAGTTGTCAATATAAATAAAATAATTCAATTTTTAAATAATTTGAAAAAATTGGTTTAACTCTGGCAAAAAGAGTTCAGCCAACGTTGGTCCAACGTTGGACCAGACGTAAATTTCTACATGGGTGAATTTGGCAGTAGTGCGACATCCAATAAAAGACTATGTTGGTTAACGAAATGAAAAGAAAAATGTTCTCTGTGCATGTATTCTGAACTTGTGGTTTCTCATAATGGCAGAGTCAATATTTTTCCATGACGCATGTATCAGTGGGTAATTTCCGATCGGGTCACCAACCCATCATCGATCGCTATTGTCTAGTTGTCGGCATTTCAGGGTAATGGCCACACCTTGCGAACAACCCTGTCGATCGAGGCATCGTTCAAACAAAAACGAACCATTAATGGCTTCTAATGGAAGGTGAAGAACGCCGGTTGTTCGCTTGAGTTTTACACTCCAGCAGTCGAATATATCAGTCATTACAAAGCGCGACCACCATCCTGCAAATGAAGTGACACACGCGACCAACCGTCTCGGACCTCCCAAGATTTGCATTCGTCCCGATGCCAGATGTTGATGGCTCCCTGTCACGGGACAATCGCTTTTCATTCTGGGTAAGTGCCTTCCATGGCGAATAGACCAAAGGGGTTATTCCAATAAAGAAGGCTTTCTTGAAATCGCTCGACTAATCACAGTTATTAGCTTGCCACACTTTTGACAATTGAAAAACAGAATTTGGTTTCATTTAGACTCTAAGAAAAATTCAGTTCTTGAGATCATTATTTTTTTTTTAAATAAAAAAAATGCTTGATAAATGTTACCTGTGAACCTTTTTATCATACTTTATGCACAGTAAAATTTCGAGTTGGCCTAAATCGACTACCTTGGTTGAAGCCTAATTTTCAGAACATGATTCAATTTCTTGAGTCACGGTATTATTTATGAGGAGGTACATTCAACAATAGAAATTTCGAGGCGCGGTTGTGTATTTGCTATAAATTCATTAAACCGAACACTGCCAAACACGCTGACAGACCGCTGCCTTACAATTATTTAATCTTGCACTGCCTATAATGTAACGCTAATAACAGTCAGTGTCGGACAGTGTTATGATTTAAATATGATTAACTAGTTATAATAAGGTTCATTATACAGTTTATAATGCGCTCTGTGCAAACAAATGCCACGTTGCAAAAAGCAGCTAAAGAAAAAACAAAGAAAGAAAAACACGAAACTCTAATTATGGAAACAAAAATGACCATAAATAAAAAAGTGACATTTAAAACAACTTTAAAAAAATTTTTAACTCATTAGACGGCCTGAGTGTACACTGATTTACGAAATTAACCATGCGTTAAAGAAGAAATATTTTTGTAATGATAATCGCAGAACTAAGCATGTCATAGCCGAGGTAATACGTCCTGAACTCTATTACTTGTATCTTGAAAGAAAAATGGCAAGGCCGAGTAAAGGGGTGGACGGCTTAGCAACGT
This sequence comes from Trissolcus japonicus, assembly GCA_030522925.1. NCBI lineage: Eukaryota > Metazoa > Arthropoda > Insecta > Hymenoptera > Scelionidae > Trissolcus > Trissolcus japonicus. The sequence continues at coordinate 79,100 of JAPYZS010000592.1, read as the reverse complement.
GAATTATGGTTACTGAACTCGGCTCTCTAGCACTAAAGCTTATATATGTTACATGCTCGTATCGTACGCACAATCGCGAAGAAGGTGCCGGATATTCAAAAATTGCAAACTATCATTACGGGAACTTTGAAATATTTGACAAATGTTCTACAATCATATCAGATTTTCAATCTTTAAAATTGTTTCTAATTTTCTAACACATTACATATGGCACTGTGTATGTGTAAGGTTCTGTCTTTTCTTTTAATCTCCATACAAAAGTTGAAAAAATTTTATTGAGAAAATTTTTTCTTGAAAATTGACACTTGTTTAAATCGGTGCGAAAGAAAGATTGCACGTTTGTACGTTTGGTACATGTAATAATTGTTGGATGGCGTGAGCATACACGTTGGTCTGTTGTACAAGGTACAAATACACTCAGAGATCGGTTAAGAAAAAGAGGGGAATCGCACCCCACAGTCCTTTCGGCACATAGCACAGCATATAATGCCAATCCCGTCGCGTTTCTCTCGAGTCGATGTGTGATATATTGGCTCGTAAAAATCTTGAGGAATACAGTATCTCTGTAGGATCTTGGGCCGAAGGTCGGCGTCGCCGAAAGAGTCTTCTCGCCAAAGGTAAAGACGAAATTTCGCCATACACAGAGACCAAAGGAGCATATGTATGAACGTATATTATGTACGAGCGCACGCGCAGCCTCAGATCCCTTCCCGTGCGTCGCGCTGCGTTCTCGTTGAGAGGTGCGAACATCGTTAACAAGTCTCGTATTTTATAATGCTCCGTGTTGTTCCTGAATGCGCGAACGCACCACAAAAGAAGTGCTCAGCTCAAAATGATATTGCTCATCAGCATCCGGACTCTTCTTCTTGTTTACTTTGACAACTTGAATGTTTTTTTTAATTAAAACATTGCAAACCAATTTCATTAATAATGTATAAATCAGATGAAATTCAATCGACATTAATTTTTTGAAGCAAAGAAAAAAAAACGCTAATTGGAAAAACAATCAATTTCATTCTGTTTTAATCAATGGCGATATAAATCGTTTCAGTAATTTAATCCATAAATTAGTAATTAATTTAATTAATTGTCAATCATTTTAATAATTATAAGCGTCCTTATAAGTTGCTTTAATAGTATACTCTTCAATCTAAATAAAATGATGAAATCTCGGAGTGAATTAATTTTTGCATAAAGAATTTCCATGACTCAAACGATATTTTTGAGGCCTGATGTTACTGAAGCAGCCATCGTATTTTAAACATAAACACTGATTTTGGCACAGACAGAACGATTCGCCGAGCTGTATTCTCGGCTCCCAACCATCATGTGTGGAACGAAGAATCAATTTAAAGACGGTGACTGTTATACAAGTGAAATCGAGTGAAGCAAACAAGGAATTACCTGGCACACACAAAAAGCGCCGATCATGCATTCATTGAAAAATATTGAATGCTATCAATTTTTTTTTGACTGAAATATTTTAATCCCAGCTAGTTCTCATGGATATTTTGATGGTTACAACTGTGTTATAGAAAATATTGGAAATAAAATACCAATATTATGAAACAAATACTAATTCAAATTTAATCGTCACTATATTTCAAGCCATGTAAATTGTTCGTTGCAAAAAAATGTTAAACATGTTCGTTTTGAACTATTTACAAAGAGTTATTCCATCAAATGCTAATATTCAGGATCGACGAGTTCGTTGATACAGCTGAAGTGACCGCCGAATAAACCGCCCTCAAAAAATGCACATCATCACGTGCAACTCACACAAACGTTTTGAAAATGTAAAGTAACGAGTGTGCAGAGTTCTTCATATCCAAAAGCTTCAATTACAGCGTATTTTTCTTTCAGCATGAGTGAAAGTTTTTCCTCTGCCGTTGGTACACAAGAAGCTCTCTCACATACACGAATCGCGAAGCGAGCAAAGTAAGAGGGCGAAGGATTTCACGAATCCGGTCGTCGGTTCGGTTCATTTTCCACAAGTGCTTCCGGATATTCTCAGCACGCTGCTACGGTCAGGAAGTTAAGTTGAGTAGAAAGATGGGAGAGGTATAGACGGCAAAGGGTTTGCTGTCCGTGCACCGGGTAAAACGAGTTCGGTCGCTTGTCGGGGTGGAACACGACGAGGAGGAAATGGCAGAGAAAGAGAAGGAGAAAATGGAAGAGGTGGACGGAAAGGGAGGGTGCTGTTGCCTCCTGCACACTTACCCCAGAGGTAGTGTATTGATCCGGAGGCGGCAGCGGTGGCGGTGGCAGCGGCGGCGGTGGCGGTCATCCGACCGCTAATTAAATGCCAATCGCCGATCCCCTTCCACCGCCCGTCCCACCCTCAACTTGCTCCGCGCCGATCTTCGCCGGTCCGCCCCTTCATCCCGCCATCGTCATCTCCAAATATGCATGCTCTCGCGTGTGCATGTGCCATCATCTGCGTTTGTGCGTCACAGTCATTTACACTCGCTGCGTTTCATATATTTCATACCGGATAGCTTCATCGACGAATAACCCTCTGAAAATCTTCTTCAGCATTGTTCGCGTCGATGACGCGAATCCGAATATTCGGATTCCGATTATTCGATGTTATTTACCGCAGGCTTCATCCTCCCTGGATGACCTTACGAATTGTTATATTAGTTTTCAATTGACCCCCGCGCGGCGCACTATTTTATTTTCAATTATCCACGGAATTTCAATGGACCAATTAAATGTCCCGGATGAGATTACATTTTTTTTTTCAAGTTATAGATATCGATTAAACCTTATGTCATTTTCTACATCTTTTTTTTTTTGAACTGGAAAAAAGCAATGACATAAGCAATCTGGCAAGTTCTCATGTCCTAGAATCGCGCGACTCTCGATGACAACGGAATGTGAGAAAAAACGCATACCTTGACCAAAAAAAAAGAACGCTCTGCTTTCTCTTGTAGCAAGATTGCCGAAAGTTGGACGAGTCACCCCTTCACTGAGGGATCCGAAGAAATGCCGGTTGATTGACTTCCCTTGGGACTACACTTTAGGAAGACCACAGCTGATCCCTCTTAGCTATCTTAACCTTCGACCCTTTTGAACAGCCGGCAAACTCTGCCGGACGTGACCGGTATACTATCGCTTACATTCCTATCATTCTGATGGATACTTTAGTTCAATCCCAGCCTTAATAACAGATTCTTCGTTGATAGTATAAAAATTATAAATAGAGGAGTTAAAGGGGAAAGAAATCAACGCCATCTTATCAACAATGAATAAACTCCCTCTCACTCTTGTTTGTTACGAATTTTCAACTTTGACCTTAACTACGGAGCAACAATGGCATTTGATTCTGTTTATCGAAGAGTAAAAAACAGTGAAAAGGATAAATGTTGTGTTTAGGGTCTTGATTGGCGGTCATGCACCCCTCTCTGGGTGCAGGGCGGTGTTAATTGGTGCGGAAGTAATTAAGAGATGGCCACCCTATCCTCACCTTTCCCTTGCACGCCCACGACTTTCTCCACCTCCACCAACATTCTACGGCTAACGAGCAAACGCTGGTGCTCCGGGAGATGATTAATAACGAGGCACTCTCGAAAAGCGTAGCACGAAGCCTGTCGAAGGGTAGTTGATAAAAGTTTTCGTCGTTTCGCTTAGCCACTCATCGATCGGGCTTTTCAAACCCTTGGTTATAATTTTTCTGTAATCCAGCCCTGCCCTGCCATGTTCATTAATGGCACTCATTACGTTTCAATCTCGCCTTCGGTTCTTATTTTTGAGCTAACATAAAGATCCACGAATTTCGTCAGGAATGATCAAGGCGTTTCGCAAGACGTTGTTTCTGAATCAGCGGGTCATTCATCAAGGAGCACAAGGGTCGACGGAAAAATCATGCTCTTGGGGGCAACTATTATTTTTTTTGTTCCTCCTTTCATATTTTGTGCCACGCATATCAGCAGGCTCTTTAACAAGGTGTATCAATCTCCCGGGCTATCCGACAGCGCGATCAGCCAGACAGGGAGGATGGATCGCGGCTCGTCATTACAGTCAAGTCCAGGGAGGTCACACCTGGCGCCCCCAGCTACGACCCTGACGCCATTTGCCTCCTCTTTCGAGTTAATGGCGCGGCAGATGCGGATCATACCGCTGTTCTTCCGAATCTTCATAAATATCCGGATCGATATTGCTCTTCCCGCGAGCTGTTATACGATCAACACGCCTCGATATTACACGTATAATAACCGACCAGTTTTACGGCACAAAATCTCAAAAACGATTTTGCCTTTTTGAGGATTATGCGTGACAGTGACGTCCGAGTGGAACAACCTTTAATTAGATATTTTTAATTGAATCGAAATTTCAATTAATTCAAAACCAAACTTTTCGCTCTTGCATTTTCGGTCCGCGATTATGTTAGCTATGTGTTTTTGTAATAGGTGTAATGTTAGTTATTCATAATTGTTTGTTGCCGCTGAGCTTTCAACGTGATTTTCGTTGACCTGACGGTGCTTTAACGAATTACAAGCACATACTCATCGGATTGTCCAGATACACGCATTACCATGCGGAATTTAATTACGATTTGATATGAATGAATTACGCACCAGACCCATCGACAACGATCATTTGAACGCCGCTTTCAGACTATCGATGACTATATAATCATCGTTTGAGATTGTTGAAAATTCGTTCATTAACGTTCAAGATCATTTTATTTGCAACTAATGAAATTTCAGCCGATTTGATCATTGTTAAAATTTTAAGATTGGTCTCATTTTACCCATCCCCTTTTTCTATCCACTTTTATTGTTTTTAGAATTGGAATAAATTTTTTTTTTTTTTTCAATTTTATGGTAACGCAGAAATTGATTTTTACTTCAGTGAGAGAAAACAGCAGAAATGATGAGCTGCGACAAAAAATAAATAAATAAAAAAAACAACGTGATCAATTTTCATTAATTGAGAGAGATAAAAAGTTTGCTGCTCGGTTAACTACTGCTGACGGTTCAACTTTTTTTTTTTGCTTTGCAATCTTGTCGCAAAGTTGACGACTGCGCGAAAAAACATCGATCCAAAAAAAGCTATTGGTCTCGATCCCGTGACAAACGGCTTCCGATCGAACAGAACTGCGTGTGTTCCCTGCGTTTCTCTTTCCCACAAGCAATAGAAAAGACGAAGTTGGCCAGATCGATCGCGAAAAAACTTTTGCCCGCTCTTTTTATCTCGTTTGCCACGTTGAGCTGAATATGTACATCGCGTGGAAGTGCATTGGCCTTGGAGTCCCGCCAATAGATTAATAGTTCCAGAGTGATGATCAAACTTTTCTACGCATACAGTGCCTTCTGGAAGTGACGAGACACAATTCATGAATGTCAAAAAAGAAAAAAAAAGAAAAAAAAAAAAAGAAAAAAAAAAAAAAAAAAAAAAAAAAAAAAAAAAAAAAAAAAAAAAAAAAAAAAAAAAAAAAAACTGAAGTTGTCATAACATCGAGAGATTATCTGACGAATTTATACCCTTGACAAAATAACGCTTCTGGATTAAAAAGAGCGCGAGGTGTTTATTATTTCTCAGACGGCAAACACGGGGCATAAGTAAGAGGACGCTTACGTAGCAAACGTCAAAACATTGGTGAATTATGAGTGTGCATAACACGGAAGATCAATTTCCCAGGTCTCGGAATAAGATAGACGGAGAGGACGGGGACAGCGTGATCCCGGCGAGGTGGTTCGCATTGTTAAGAGCTCGTAATAGATTATGCATTAAACGCGCAACAGAATAGAGAGATAGAGAGTAACAATGGAACAGCCACTTCCAGCTCCCTCAGGGATTCCGTCGTTCGTCATCCTTCGTTCTTCCGTCCTTCTGCGTCACGTGCTTCCGTCCCACTTGCTTGCCATTGCCTTTACTCAGAGATCTTATGCGATCCTGCCAGGGTTGGCGTTCCTGCGCGACTTGACAATCTTCGTGGTGAAATTCTATCAAACTCCCAAAAAGTCGATGATACTTTGATCCAGGATTGGTATGATAACTTTAATGATCACTCAGGGAGGGATGATGATGGTAAGTGCTAGTCGATTACAAGACCAAATGGGAGATCTATCAGGTCCTCTCATTCTTATGGGTCCGAAAAGTATTATCAATTTTGGTTTGGTCTTTATGGGTCTCTGCTCCGGCGCATTTTTTTGTTGTAGTTCCACGCCTTTTTAACTGATTACTGGCCGTTCGGCGCCGCGCGAATGAAGCATCAAAATAATGCATGTAATCTGCTTCTCTCTTACAGAACCGTTTGACCCCGTATGCTCGAGAATCCACGGTATTTGTAACATGCACTGGGTGTCCTAAAAGTTTTAGCTCGCCATAACGTTCTGCACTTCTAATTCTTCCTTTAAAAAACCGTATGAATTGATTCGAATAATTTTATTTTACAATATATAAAACATTTTCTAATAATTTTTTCATGCAAAACTAAGAATTAAATACTTTTTAACTTTCGTACCAACTTAATTGAAATATTAATTTTGAAAGAAATGTATGTCAAAAATATTAAGATACAAAAACTAAGTTCCTGAAGGAACTTGTTGGGATGTAAATGTTTGTCACCCCTTATAACGTTGTTTTCATTTATGTACGAGTATAACACAAGTCTAACCCTAACATTACCGAAATCTCGTAGCCGATGAACAACGTCGCGCGATTACAAGGATTGTTTCAAGACCAGCAAGACGTGACTTTGACCGTGAGACACGAACGTGTAATTTCATTATTACGGTTAATCTGTTGACATTAGAACGCAACTCGTCCGAAATTGTTGGCCTGGTCGAGACACGACGTTCCATTATACCAAACAGTTTAGGCTATTCCAGTCGGTCTAGGTCACTTTTTCAAAAAGGCAAACGAGAAAGGAGAAACGAGTATACCAAAAAATTAACTGTTCCAGTCGGCGGAGGAGCCAAAAAGTGAATGTCCAGAACTCTAATTCCATCTCACCAAAGCGAGGAAGCCCCCAGCCCCTCGGCAATTGCCGGCCGATTAAATCGACGAATGACCGCGATTATTTATTTGGTGCTCTTTTTTCAGCCAAGTCTATAGCGTCTCGTGACTGCTAAAAAATTGGCGCCATCAGATCTGCATAATTAATGTCCACCGATGACTCCGTCTCAGTCCCCGAATGAACGTTAGAAAGGTGTTTTCAGATTTTGCTCGAAGATGATTGTCGCTACTTAATGTGTCCAATTTTGTGCCAACCGACGTCAGGATTTTGTAGTCGTCGAACGGCGTTCTTCTACGACCGGCGTGTCATTCTGTAAGACCGCCGCCGTCACTCATCCGGATCCTCTCGAGACGGCCTGAGTGAATTGCCGGCATTGTGGCCAGCGTGGGTTTTATTGCCAAGACGTGTTGCGTCACACTTGTCACTCAACCTTACGACGCAGCATCATTGTCGTTTTTTCAAGATAATGATTGACCGCAATCGAGATACGACCTTCGCGTAATTAACGCGCTTGATGCTCCGAGGGACTCGGGCTACACGCGACAGGTAAACGTGCGGCTTTTCGTCGGCCTAATGTTCTTCACTCTCTGACGGCAATAAGAACTTTATCAACGTCATTTTGTCGTATAAATGATTCTGGACCGAACGCAAAGGACAATGGCCCTGTCAGATTTGACGACCCAGAGACTGAACGAACTCAAAAGGTTCGTTTTAATAATGACATTTTGGTTTCCGATTATATAGCCTGAGTCGATTAAGGCGAGACATTTCTCATCAGGTGCGCCTGCTATTCGTTGTGAACCGTCTATTGAAGTTTTTCTATAATTCAAAAGAAACTGGTTAAGAAATTGAACGATTTTTGTTTCCTCTGGTTCAAATTAGGAATGACAGTAACAATTTTGTAACAGGTTGTGTGAAAGGTTCTTGATAATAGTTCAAAAATTACATCTTTAAGTAATTCATCAAAGAATTAGTACTCGAACGATTGCAGCAGGTAAGAATGAAATTATTCAACAGAAAGTTTTCATTTGATCAATAGAAATAAAAATCATTTGTTATAATTTTCTGGTGAGTAGAAAATCATCAAACACCAATCCAGATCGTATAAAACTTTCAAAAGTTCCTGACAGCGAAAGCTTTGACAATCGTCAACAAAAACTAGATCAATTTTTCTTTTCAAATCACACAATTTATATAACAAAACCATTCCACGACACCCCACACGACTTGGCCTGTTGGCCTCTTATTACCACTATTAGTCACATGGGATACGTTAGTCCCGGCCATTGTGTCTTTTTCATAAACACCATACTTCTTCTACTTATCATGTGTCAAGTCACCCAAGTTCTCTCTCACCTTCGTCCGAAACGTGTCGTCCGAAAACATTTGATTCCATTTATTATCAGCCTTATGTTTTTCCGTCAGGAATGTTTTCGGGGAATTGGTTGATTGATTGAACCTCGAATCGATGCTCTGGTGTCTCACGTCGGAGTCGTGACCGGTCCAAGAGATATAGGATAAAGTTTGCGACCTCGGGAACGATTACAATCATGAAAGTAGGCGGATCTGAGTCGGTGCAACGTGCCGTGCGTGAAAAAAAAAGGAGATGAGCCATCCCAGGGTGAATGCCAACGAGGAAGGCTGCAAATTACAGACGCTCCGCTTTGGTACCGTTCCACAAACGCCGTTTCGGCGACAAGCCTCGCCGTGATAAGAGATGTCGCCATTGGCGCAATATGCCACGCGAAAAACAACCTTTCCTTCTCGCGAATTAAATTAATAATCTAGACGCACACGCGCGGCTAACCTGCAATTTCTTCATTTGATGCAGACAAAAAATGTGTTTTCATCTGGCATTAATTACTAGCTGGTACAAGCCATCAACTTAACCACGCAAATAAGAATATTTAAGTCAAAGCTGCTACGAATATTGTTTTACGGATTTGTAATTACACGTGAATATTATCATTATCATCATTATAATGATACCTCGTGGTAGTTTAAGGTAACTTTGTTAAAATACTTGTACTTTGTATATTTTAAAATCTGAAAACGTGATCGTTCTTATGATTGGCCTCGATTCAATATGAAATCATTAGTTCATTTTTGTAGAGTGAAAATCAAAAATTTTGTGCAATGAATTTCGTTAAATTATTTTTATAAAATTATCTATCAAACTTGTCATACAAAAAAATATATTTTTTTATTACGAAATGAATATGTTTTCGTTCAGTTTAAACTTGACGGTTAAACATTTCCAGTAGAAAAATTTTATGAAAAATGAAGCTGTAAAAACACAATTTGTTCAGTAATTTTAACTTAAAAAAATAAATCACATGTATGCAAACTGAATCTTGAATTGAAACTCAACTGAAAGTTGCAATAGTGACAGAGCTGTTTGACTGAATACGTCTGTTGTAACTTGGCCGATTTTTCTCATCGAATACAAATTTTAGATCTGCCCGTTGTCTGGAGTATCGTGACGGAGATCGAATTAATTTCACATGTTCAAAAAAATAGTTACACTTTCAATGAGTCGTTTATTGGAGCGAGATAGCAGTTGTTTTATGCATTCAATCTGAAAGGCCAGAGCTCGAGATTCCGAAGCTTCAACACAGTAGCGTTTCTTTAACCGGCTTGTCGTCCCATGTTAAACGCGTTTATCATTCGTATCTTTGATTTAAATTGGGCTACTTTACGTCGCGATTTGTTCTGAAATTGCGGTAGTCGTGATCACCGGGGGAGAAAAAATGTCAGGATAACAAGTAGAAATGACACGAAATACGAGTTAAACGTGTTACTTCACGATAGGCCTTATCTTAGGACGATCAGTCCCGTGGACGTTGCACCTGTGTCGACAAAGCGTGAAGAATGCACGTGTGAGATAAAGCGAGGCGAGGTGCGCACTCGTTAGAGCTGGAACGGACCACAACGATAGTCTCTCTCAAATTACGCGATTAGTTTCTGATGGCTGACGCTAAGTGTTTTCAAACGCTAGATAAAAAATGTTTTCAGCTCGCGGATAGTTCCGCGAGGACAGTTCGGTCAATAAAATTGTTCCTCGTGTTGATACAGAAAATGTTTACGAGACCAACTGGTAACATATCTTATTAGTGTACACACACGGAAGTGTAGCATGGAGATTTTATAACCATCATAAAACATGTATGACGCTTTGACAAATCTAGAATATAACTTTCCCACGAGCAACAGTTCTGCTTAATTATACATTAGCTCCGACTGTTGTTTGAAATGTTACCAGAAAAGAAAATTGTTTATAGAGTCAAAAGTAATATACGAGAGAAAAGAATCAAGAACTCTTTTTAATAACGCGACGCGAACCGGTCACTTATCAGATGGCAATAAATCTTTTCATATAACGACCTTCCATGGTAGGCAGCAAGTTTGTTATTTGTCGACCGCAATTTTTATTTTCTTTCTTTTTTTTTTTTCAAGTCTTTGGTGAAAATGTCTTTTTGAAAAGGGGGTTGGAGGTCGAGAGCGACAGCAGAGCAAGGTAGCGCAGAGAGACATCGGGTAAAGTACAGATCGTGGCTCTCGGCGACCGGTTGCCAGGCAACGCGCTAATTAGCTCAGCCGACTCTTTGGAGTGGATACTCAACAGTACTTGGCAATCTCACTGTCTTGCTCTCGCTCTAATTTCATCCTCTCGTTTCGGTATCCAACTTCTCTGTCTCCCTCTCGTTCTCTCTTTCTCTCTCCACTGTATGACCTCTTGACCGCAGTGACAACCTGTCATTCTGCCATCGTTCTGTTATTTGAGTCATTCAAACGTTATCGACATAAATGGAGTATAATAATTATAGCACAACGTAGCCGTGATTATGCATCATAAATACAGTTATTTGTTACTCACAATTACAACGTAAATTATCTCTTGAAAAAAAAAAAATATTTTTCGTTTATGACAAATTATATTTTCTATAAAGCATACTTTTTAAACTATAATTTTAGAGTAAACAAGAAATTACTTTCTAAAATACGTTGAATATTTGGTTTCTATTTTTGCACAATGTTAAAAACATACATCCATCAATTTGATTTAAGTTTTGAAATGTGCAATAAATACTATGCACATATACATATACTGTACTGTGTCTTATACACTATGAAAACCTTATATTGCAGGCTGTTTGGTGCGGTCATCAACTAAGCAGATATGCTGATCTAACGTCTTGTTTGCTTTATAAGCATGATTGCTTTTACAAAGGAACTTCGTATATTGCTGGACTAAAGGATTTAAAGGGCTTTCAGTGAACATGGCGCGGTCATCTTTGCAGTTTACTTGCTATCTACATCAAATTCAGCAAGAATCTGCTTCTTAACCAAATTAAGAACTTTTAACACTTGCCTCTTGCTTGCTGAAAAGCAAAGATTGAATCATAACAAAAATAATAAACTCAATCGAATTAAATACTTGAACAAAAAGTTGTATACTTTAAATTCGTTTCCGAATTTAAAGTATAGATAAAAAGTTAAAGTCAGGCACAGTAAAATCACTGTAAACAAGGAGACCTCTTTTTTGTCATCAAATTGCCACGTTGAACCTTTGGTTTTTGTTTCCTAGATGGAACTCATGAATGAACTGAGTCTTTATTTAGAGCTATGGAAGGATAAATATCATGTCGGGAAACTGACTTCAACGACTTCGAGTGGGGTCTTCTTTTGCAGCTACACCAGAATAAATAAATACGCGGATATTCTTTTCATCATCAAAGTCACGAGTTACTTCTTTCACAAGTCTAGTTAACGACGGCTGTCGGTCGGATTGTCGTGTTCTATTCGCCGAGTTGTCACCCCCCCCCCTCTCTCTCGCTGTAACCCGCAACTTTCGACGGACATAACTCTTGGGTCACCGACGATGTTGTTTTAGAGGCGTGAAATGACAATGAAAGGTGACGATGCAGGTTGCGAATAATGGACAGGGCCCTCGTGGAAAATCACGGCCCGTCTATGCAAACCCGTCGCTTGCATCGACCCTATTTACGAAGATTCACAACCACGACTCGTTTTACAAAGTAGACTTTGAATCGTGATTTAGTCTTCACTCCGTTGACACGGAGTGCTCATGATTTATAAATATCCGAGAGAAATTTCATTACAACGATGTTTTTCAAATTAAAAGTGAAATCTACAAGTTGAATATTCGATGATGGAAAAAATTGATACAAAATCTGGCGCAACGATATACTTTTGTCTCGTAATCGCTGTCTCTCTTTGGTTTGCAAAATAAATATTTTGACATTGACTCTAAGTTCGGCAGGCAGAGTTTTCCGTGTACTTTCGCTCGTAATCAATCAAACGAAAATCACAGAGCAAATTTGTGGACAATATTTACTTGGTCGCAGCACCGTTACCACATATTATCACTTATGCTGTTGTTTTACTGACGTTGATATGCATACAAGGCGTATCAGAAGTATGATTATAGAATGAAATATGTTTGCACAGTGGTTAACGCATGGAAGTTTATGGATTACGATTCGTGCAGTAGTTAATTAATTTGATTTGATCTCTGGATACCAAAATATATTCAAATTTATCAAAATCATTTTGCTAATAATTTGAATGATAAATAGACTTTGTCAGATTATTTTCATCGACTTTCTGTTTACATTTTTTATGTAATTTTATTGTTATCATACTGGCGGTTAATTAAAAAAGTTGGATCGCAGTGTCGCGGATGATAAGGAACAGGATTGTGAAACAAAAATGGTGGTACGAAATGCAACAATAATTAATCAGTCTCAACATGTTGCACCGCAACATGGTAGACTGATGTAATAACAGCGCTAAAACAGTGTTATCTATCGCAACAGTCCAAACAACGTTTGAAACTAAAAAAATTTCGTCGGAAAAGTTGTTGGGGTGGATCCTCGTGGCTTTTGACAAAAGGGTTATACATTGTAGGAGAATAATATACGAGAACAGTTGTGTCTCGACGTGTAATTTGACCTTTGTCATTTAACTTTCAATGACTCTCAAATGTGGCTGGTTGAGTGATGTCAAAACATGTCGTCCTTCTAATAGGTTCTCGCGTATTCATGTTTCCGAATAAAAGAAATATTTGTTTATTATAGAATTGAATTTCAAGGCTACTCATGAGATGTCACACTTTTTCTATTATTCTATCTGATTCAGAGGCGAGCAGTCGAGTCATCGTGTATTGTCATAAAGATTCAGTAATTGTATTATTATAAGAGAGTCTAGATAAACATTCGTTGACATTTCTATTTCGGTGGAGCATTTGTGTCAGAATGACACCGAGGCTAGTCAAAGAAAATTGATTTCCACGGCTTGTATAATGTTTGCCTTTCAAATTATGCAATATAGCTTTTACCAATAATCACACGACAAAAATTCAACAGTGGCAAATCTCAATTTATAATGATGAATTTAAATGTTATTTTAACTTTTTTAAATTGAATTGGTTCTATGGAAAAAGTAAAAAAAGAGAATAAACGAAAAGTTACTCATTCACAACTGCACTGATTGTCGCATTTATAATTTCCTTTTACTTTTCACAAAGCACCGGCTAATATAATTACCACGTTATTGTCGAAAGGGAATTCTCTTTAAACAACTGTCTACAATATTTATAGTCATTCCATTGAAAAAGAAAAGTTTTCCCGATGGCAGAGGCATTAAAAAAGTAGCCATCACAGCGATTGCTGGTATACGAGCGTTTGGCCCTGCGTTTTAACATTTTACGATACACATTAGCAAAGAGGCCATAAAAAATTAATAACAGTAAAGCCAACTCGTGCATCGTCATAACGGCCATTTCAAAAAGTGATATTAATTTCAACACATTCCGTATGATATACCTCACATGGGCTGTTTCACGGTAGAGACGGTAATTAGTTGTGTACGAGAACATTTCTTTGCTACCGCATGGGCGAATTACAATGACATTCGCGGAACTAATTTTAAAAAGTAAACGCACTAAAAATAATGGAACCGAAAAGATATTTTTCTTTTTTTTTTTTTTTTTTTTTTTATGTTAAAGATGAAGAGCGTCATTATCATAAATACGTACGAAATTTGCATACGTAAACTCTGTCGATGTGTAAATTGAATTCTCGTAATGGTGCAAGTCCACCGGGACGCGTGTCAACAAGTGATGCGGCGGTGTCATAAAGCAGAAAATTTATTGTCGATCATAACCAGATGATTGTCGTTTAACATACCAATTACGAACAAAGTTTCAGGACACGAAAGCGACGATTTACGGTGATCATCGGTTGCCGAGCGCCATGGTTGATTTCATTTTCATAGAGTAGCATCAGTGTTCCCCTCTGATTGAGATATCCGCATTCAACGAACGCGCGATGAATAATAATGGCCGCTATGAAAGCCACCGAGAACACCGTTGACGTCCATTACATGCCTACAAAGTATGTGCACAAGCATTTTTATCACTCCAGTGCGATTCATGAATCGCGTCCATTATCAATTATTATACCCGAGTTTTATATTTTTGCCATTCACGAACGTAATGCGAAAAGTCATTTGCAAGATGAAAGATCATCTGCAAATTGCACGTTTTTAAATTTTTTTTTAATAAAACAAAAATTTGTTATAAGTAAGATCTAATCGCTGCAACGAGGATTCCCATTTCACCGAGGTAACGGTTCAAGATAAATATTAAACGTTATTTTGAATAAGTGGATCTACTGATTCAAGAAACCGCCGTTCGGCTAAACTGCGCTTCAGATAAACTGATTTTATTAGCACAACAAGAACTTGGAAATTATACTTTGATTTTCATTCAAATTTGTATTAACGTGTTGAAACGGCAATTTAAGATATTCCCGTTTTTAACAGATTAATTTAAAAAGAAAGTTTATTAGAGTTGAAATTTTAATTCAGTCCAATAACTCCTTTTTAGAATAGATAATCATTGTATTTTGTTGTTGACAGAGAAATATTTTGTTGTTGATTGAAAAAAACACAGAGTTTTTTTTTTCTTTCCACAGAGATCTTCAATTGCAAAGTTTCGTAATCAAAAAAATTATAACACAATACTAAAGTCCGCAAAACAGACTTTAGTGAACGATTGAATATTACATAAAATCGCATTGCGATGCGATAATACATGCAATAATGCAATGAGTAATAGTAACAAATTTCGTGAGCATGAATTTATTTCACATCAACGTGGTATGTGTATCAAGATAAATTCATTTAAAAACTTTGAAAATATCCAATTTGATATTGTTCACAGGTCAAACGAGATAAAAGATCAGAAGATAGATATCCCCGGGTAACAAAAATGTTTTGTTTGGACAATAACATGCGTGACTCATACATCTTCGGGCACAATACCCGAAAACTAATGACTGACGTCCGCAAACCGAGTCGAAAACTAGTTGGCTTCGCAACAAACGACTCATTGCCAGGCATACCGAACATTGTCGCGTGTGTGTATGAAGCAACAAACAAATACGTCAATACGGAAAAGACAGCGGCAAGAAAAAGCGAGAGCGCACACGAATCGCCGGCGCGAAAATTATCTGAAGCGCGCAGCTGCCTTCTCCCACACGGGTCCTCGAGCCACAAAACAAAGTATCAAAGCGGCCACAATAGCAGCTTGCGTGATCACCACGTATGGCATGTTAATGCACAATAAGTATTTAAGAACGCAATGTCGTGCAACTCCCATACGATTCGCTCGACGAATCACGTGTTACCCAAGCCGAGCGGCTTTCTAATTTGGCGTGGAATTTATTAAAAAGTACCCGCGCCGAAATTGACGACGTGCTAATTGCCGTAGCTGATAACGTTCGCAGATTTCGCAGTCAGCGCGTGATCTTGAACCAACAAACCGCGCTTTGACAAAAAGCGACGGGCCGTCCCCGGCGGAGTCATTTTTTTGGACGAAACCAAGAAACCATGCGCGGCGTTAGATCAACATTCAAACATCGCTACTGAGCAGTACAAACAAGGGCGTAGAACAAAAATTTGGACAAGAAGCCCGGTTGCGAGTGCTAATTGTCGCGGCGAAATCTTCCGCAAAGCACGCATCCGATTGGGTCTAAGGGATTGGATAAACAGACGCGGAACTCGGCCGAATGCAAACAAAGCACACGTTTCCCCGCAGAGGTTATCATTAGCACGTTCAAAAGTAGCTGGCAGATTCAGCGATTTCGAATCGGACGTCGCAATTGTACCTGCCGTTTATATGCCTCGGCATAACTTAAATTCTCATGTTTATAAACAATTATATCTTTATCAATAAAAAGGACTTGGCTGAATCCTTAATTATACATTATACATTCGCTGACCTATGCACTAAGAAAAATAAATTGCACCATTTGAGTGGTTAAAAAGGAAATGGTTAAAATCAAACTATTTTCAATGGTACCCATTTAAGTTTACCATTTAAATCATAAGATCGGATGCGCGCGCATCATAGCAGATTTTTGTTTACGCGGTTTATGATAGACATTGATTTGCGAGTGAGTTGAAGGGCAGTATGTTTTTTGACTTATGTACGTAAGTAACAATTGTTAAGTCTTATAAAATGGAGAGTAATGTTTGAGTTGAAAGTATTCTTTTAGTTCTACAAAAGGAATACTTGTTATTAATAAAAACTAATGTGAATCCGGACAAATTTATAAAGCTAACCTCAAAAAACATGTATCAAAGGGAC
This sequence comes from Trissolcus japonicus, assembly GCA_030522925.1. Classification (NCBI taxonomy): domain Eukaryota; kingdom Metazoa; phylum Arthropoda; class Insecta; order Hymenoptera; family Scelionidae; genus Trissolcus; species Trissolcus japonicus. Next base: position 62,457 of record JAPYZS010000592.1, on the reverse strand, counting down.
ATAATAATTTACAATTCAATTTTGGAAAGCAAATTATATGTTGCATCAACTGTAAGTTTTTGATTTTGTGAGTAATTTTTGGCACTTGAAATCAATTTGTTCCTTCAGTTCTTCAGATATCGTGAAAATATATCGGTTACAATTTAAATAGTTTCACCATTTAAGGTGATGTCGAAGGTCGAACCGGGAGTTACCGACATTACAGATTTTTTTAATTAAAATTAATAATGTAATTGTTAAGTAATTTAACGAGAAAATCGACATATTCTCACTTATTTTACACATCCCTATACAAAAAAAAAACGGAATGTTTATTATAAAACATTAATGAACAATGATTTCTAGTTTTCGAAGTGGAGGTTATTTGCAGAAATTATTGTTTGTTTACATTCTTGAACGACAAATGATGTTTTTTTGTGCTACGAATTCTCCCATAATACCGCTCTCCGTATTTTGAAAATAAACAGTTATTGTAATTTTCATGAACAAAGTCCCTAACTCCGTGGCAGCAGACCTTACACATCACCTTAAATTGTAAATTGTAACCATTACCATTCAATGTTTTTGATCATTAAATATCGTGACCTTCACCACTAATATTGCTACTGTTGCATTTTAGTTTTCTTAGTGTGCTATCATCTGATTCGCATCTCAAATCAAGTCTAAGAGTGACTAAAAAAACGTTTTCTTATCTAAAACATTAATTTTTGCAGCGAAATAAATCTTATTTGGAAACATTCAAAAACTTGATGAAGACATAACAGCGCCAATGTCGTTGACTTTTGGCGGGAACAACAGTCTAGCGAGATATCCAGAGAAAATTATTTCCTTGAAGAGTGATGATTCTTTGCACGACACGGGTTTGGAGAAAATGTTTGAAGGCGGGGAGAGGTCGAGTGAGTATCGCCCCGAAAGGCTCGTAACGACAAAAGAAATCATCCGCCACTGCGATGAATATTCAAGACAGTCGGGCATTTGCATTTATTAAAACAACATGGCGAACCCTTTGCTCATGCAGGCGCCTCGCATAATTGCCACCTTGATATCCGAGCATGTCTCTATTTTTACGACAAATATACTGAGACACTTGAAATGGGTATACATTTCGGTTCGTTTGGCATTCATTTTCCGGTCGCATAAATAACAGAATAACACAAGTTTTTCCCCGGTCGTAAAAGATGAGTTTTCTTTTTTAACGACGTCTGCGGCGATGAGTTACAATCAATTACGAGCAATTATCATTATTAATAATAATTTATCATCGGTAATGATAGATGTTCGCGCGTTATGACGTGTTTAGGTAAACCGATTCAGGATATATGATCATGCGCTGTGGGTAAGCTAGCGTAGGCAAAATTTTGTTGTTTTGCCGTACGCAAAGTAGCGAAATAGATTCGCGAGCGGCATCAATTGGAAAAAAACTCCAGGATGACATGATTTACGTGATAGGATGCGTACGGCACTCGATACCTTAGTAATTATCAAGTTTAAGCGAGCAGGCTGTACGAGTCAAGTTGCCCAGGTGCTCGAGTACTCCTAATTACGAACAAGAGCACTAAACTGCAATTAACGAGCCTTGCAGCTACACCGACTTGTCTTTTTGCTATTTCCTACGATCATTCCATCTAGGAGCGCTCGCCTTATTCCGCTATCCTCAATGTCTTTATAACGTTTACAACTCTTCTGAGATTTCCCAGGACGATAAAAAAATGATAAAATAATTATTACCACATCAAAAATATATGTCTTCCTTTTTAACCTTTCTGACACCGATGGCCGTGTCAGCTGGATCGTTGATCCAATTTAGGTATGGTACAAAACGGGATTATATAGTGAAACTATAGAAAAACAAGACGATTTGTTTCAGCGGATTCGCTTTGTTCAGCGAGAACTGAAAGTTTTTTTAGAGTTCATTCTTAAATCGTAAGGAGACAAGTTTGGCGGTTTATTTCTTAAATTGAATCAAAAAAAAGATCCTAGTAATTTTATAATGACTGGTGCCAAAATTCATTTTCACTTTCAATGAAAGATGTTTCAACGTTTGAATTTTAAATTTCCATGTATGGGCAGATTTAGTTAGACTGAGTCATGCATAACTAGACATGAAATTTTTCCTGAAAATGGACCTTCGACAAAATTTTTTTTCGTCATGTAAAATCAGACATGAATTCAGATAAAATTAAATATGAATCAAATTAAATTTTATGAAATTCGGCCTATTTTGACCTAATTAGGACTATTTCCAGGTTTGATCTGACTTCAAAACTTTTTTCCAGGGTATTGTAGCAGTGCCTGATTGGGCTTACCAATCAAGTCCGGCCTGGTGTCATGGTTTCCTGGTCAAACTCATAATTCAGCCCGATCAAAATTACTACCATAGGGACTGAGTGAATTTCAAGGGGATAAATTGGAGAAGAAATCACAACACTGTCAGATTCTATTCGAGGACCATCGAGAATGTATAGCGTCACCCGCTGGCTCGAGTACACAATTCACGCGAGTCTCTCTCTCCCGATTAAAGATGACGCAAGTTCCAGGAATAACCTTAATGGCTCGACGTGGGGCGTTCGATTCCGCGTACCGTACGGAACGGTTGCGCAGCAATAGAGCACACGGTGCTGCGTGTCACGCGGATAAAAGTGCCCGTACACCATGTAACAGACGCGCGTCTTTCATAGTTCCCGCGATTACGATCTCGTAATTATTGTCAGATGGTAGCTGCGCTCTCACGTACGTTCGAGCCGCATTCAAGAGACGGAATATGACATTTCTTAGATCCAGACAATGTTTGATCGGATAGTTGATTAACAGATCCCAGTGATATAAAATTAATGGGTACAAGATGCCTGGAATAACTTATAATGCTAGCTGTGAATGAGCGGGTCAATAATAAGGTGTCATGAACAACCTGTCACGATTTTGAATCAACGATGAATAATCGCTCTAGCGGCCAACAAAAGCGGCGACACCGAATGACAAATTGAAACTTGCGTCACAAAGTTCACGTTTGATTGACACGAAAAGAAAAAAGCCACTGGTTGATGACGATCTGGGTCGATCTGAAATTCATCGAAATGGAAAGGGAAATTTGGAATGACCAGTAGGTGAAAATTTGAAAGGGTTTCTGTGGGAAGAAAAATTAGAGAGGGACATGCAAGTGTTCCTCATCGCAGTACAATGTGTTTTCGTATACGGAGACAATTGAAAACATAGAAAAGTCGATTTCACACGACTAAACGTAACAATAACATTTCTCTTTGACATTTATGTAGACGAATGAATATATAGAGAAACATATATTATTCCAAAGATGTTTATACAATGAATGATCCTTTTTTCTGTTATTGAAAAACGATGTTAAATAAGCTGCGCAACACCTGTACAACGTGTGTTGTGAGAAATGTTTATTGCTGTTGCTGATTGATCTCAAATAAATTAATCGAAGCGAGACTTTATTATATTCATTTCGCCGGAGCGTTTCAGAGGCGAGGTTCGATGAACAAAAAACAATGTACAAATTAATCAAACTCGGCAAAAAGAGGGCAAAACACAAGAGAGTGTGTAGAAGACTCGGCAGCAGCCGCGATAAAACGTCGAATTCCGTGGCGATCTCATGGGAATCTGTATCTGCATATCCCATGGTTTGCCTGGGCAGGCGAGGCCCGTGCACTCTCGGTTGCTCATTTTTTCTCATCTCTTGGCGTTGAAATGCCAAGAAAGCACAATAGACAATACCACGGTCCGTGCAAAACGACGTGGCACAATTAAGTGGATCGTTCTCGGTTGCACCAAACCGACCGGTACTGGCGAAACACCTACGCGGCCCCTTGGCAATTTCGCGTTCATCTTAACGAGAGAGAAAAGAGAGAGAGAGAGAGGGACGCAAGTGTACCTCTTAACTCAGGGGTGTGGTTTGCCATTCATTAGAAAACGAACATTTGTTTCGAGAGGGATCCTTTGAAAACAACCGATCGTCGATCAGGAGAAATCGTTTAGCGATAGCTCGCCTCAGCAATATCATCCACTTTGCGGCAAATCTCGCTACAGATATAGCTGCGGAGAGTCCAGGCCTGTCTTATTTGCTTGCGCAATATAGCTCGTTGTTATTATTGGCATTATTGTTGTGCGCAAGTGCGTGCGCCAAGAAGGCTTGGTCCGCGAGTGCCAATATCACGATAATCCAAGTCGCGTGGGAAATGGTCGGATTTTTGCGTCTTTCTTTTCAGTGAGTCGCTTTTTTTCTCGGATGCGACTGGATTTTCTGGTCGGGGATTGTTTCACGCGCTCTCTGCGGCAGTTATTCGTGGCAGCGAAGGGGAATGGACAGTGTGCCTTAGGAAACATATCTGAAAATATTAATTAATGTATTTTACGGCTTTGGAATTGTATGCTTCTATATAATATGACATGTGTTCTCTATAGTTTTTTACAATACAAATAATTGATGTATGATGTGTTACAAAATTGTAATTCAAGTTTCTCAGGATAAAATGTCAGAGAGTGGAACAAATAAGTGATGTAATTTGTTTATACTGTATACCGATATATTTTAGAGTGATAATATTATGACCGATTATATATTTGAGAGAGATATATTTGCCCTATTATATATTTTTTTTCATTAACAACGAGTGCCATTTTTCAAAACCCGATCATTAGTCTAATGCCATCATTGATTGTGTATTTGATAATTGATGAACGGTAATTAACAATATTATGGCACATTTCACGATTATTCTATTCTTATTATGTATACCCGCGTATTGTTTGCATGACTAATTAATAATAACTATTCATAGTACGAAGAAACTGTCGAAGAAAAAAGTTTTGATTCTTTATTCAATTCACTTGTCGATACGACTTAAGAAGTGTCTCTCGATATTGTGATATCGTGAACAAAAGCTCCGTCGAAAGCCCGTCTTATTGACTTATTGACTTTTAAGACTCCCGAGCGCTGTGCACACAAATTGTGTCAGTCCCTTTCGATAAGCGAAGGGTACCCGGCTCATTTCTCTATCACAATGTTATCGAGCAATCGAACAGCACTCCAATTACAACGGCGAATAGTTGCTCGACGTCGCGAACTCGATTCATTAAAACTGCCGGAATTATCTAGGCAAGTCTTAACAAACAAATGGCGGGCGGCTTGAAAAAAATATCAAAAACGATGTTACGAGCGAGATTGAATTCGAAAACTTGTTAACACGGTATCTTTTATCGGTGAAAATTACATCACCCGAAGAAAGTCATATTTCTCATGAAAGCAAAAGTGAACGCTTGGCGATGACGAGGAAAAAATAAGGGGCGATTTTTACGTCGTCGCCTTACGTGTGATGCCACGAAGAAACGTCATGAAAACTACGATCATTTTCTTATCTCAAATCTCACACGAACCTCCACGCGGCCGACCAATCGCGATAAGCAGTTGCGATTTAGACTCCGCAATGACGATTTCGTGGCGCTCGACCCACGTTTCCGGCCGCGTTTTCACCAACGAAAAGAGATAACCACCAAGCCTTGTAGTTAATCTCCGTCCTAACGACGATGAGCGTGTTATCGCGTGTGTGCGCACGGGCGACCATTTTTAACAGCTCAACGGTACTTCTTGTCGCGGTCGTGTCGCACGCTATTTTATGTAAATTCCGTGTAATCGGGGACATGAACTCCAATAACTTCATTACCGAGACTAATTACTACAAATTAGCATGACTAATTGGTATCGTCAATCTCTTGATCGCGATTTCATCAATGATATAACCCTCTCCCCATAGAATCTACATGCCCACGTACACGCTTTAAACAATATATGCGACAGTGAGAGATGTCTCGACTGCAACATTTCCCTTCCAACTTAAAAAAACAAGTTTTTACTACAGAAAATAATTCCAATCTTTAAATTTAATTTCATTTTTATAAATTAATTTTCATGTTTATAAAATAGCAAATTTATTCGAACACAACTACCTCAATAGTCCCTACTCATGGAGAAATTGTCAGCGATAAGCCAACATGAACAACCGATTCTACGTTGAACCAATGTTGGCAAACAATGTTGGACAGCCAACGTTGTACCAATGTTTATCAAATTGAATTGCCATAAATCTAAAAAAAAATCTGATAACCAACTTTGGGCATACATCATTTATACAATGGTGGCATCCAATGTTTATCCAACATTGGCTCAGAACATCGGTTGCCAACATTGGGCCAATGTTGGAACAATTAAATCTTCTGGATAAGCGAGTTGCATATTTACACGGCATGTGCAAAGACAGCTGATAGAGCAGTAGACTGAGTGGTAGTCTACAGATCCGAAGGACGAGCGTTCGAATCCCCCCTCAGAACCAACAACAATCGTAAATTCATCGGACTTTTTAAAATTTCTAACACTGACTATAAATCATAAAAATAATTACCTAAAAATAATTACGTAAAAAAATTGTCAATATAAATACAATAATTCAATTTTTTGAATAATTTGAACAACATTGGTTTAACTCTGACAAATAGAGTTGAGCCAACGTTGGCTGGCGATTATGGGCGGGCGTTTCATCCCAGAGATGTACCATCTCTGGACCGAAAATTGGCAGCCAAAGTTGACACAACTTTCACAACGTTGGTCCAACGACGTAAATTTCTAAATATGAGTAATGTTGGACTCTATGTTAGTTTTATCTTTAGTTAGTGTTGTGTTTGTTACAATATAAAAATATGATTCTCCAGAGTTGTAATAAATGAATAAATAAAAGATACGCAGAAAATTGGATCGACATAGGCAGTATCATTATTATTATTTTCCTACGTTTTTGAAAACTTATTTTATCCACACATCATACAATTATCACAACAAACAAGTTCTTGCATACAACAGTACACTGAATGCATTCCATGAATGTCAGGTCATGATCTCAGCATGACACCACCTCGACTCACCCACCGTAATAGTACTAGTTCCTTTGTACGAAGACAGCAATTATATCGCGTAATTCTTATGTATTGATATTTTTATTTTGGAAAATTGTTTTGTCCCACTAAGTCAAAACCGACCCATTCGAAGACAACAAATTCCTGATTATATTTTATAAAGCAGAATTATATTCGGTACTAAATTTTCCCTCGACAATATAATGCCTACTCTCGGAGAAAAAAAAGGTCTTTTCTTTGTTTCCTAAATGATATAATGGATTGACTCCCAATACAAAGGTTAAGAGCTGCCAATTTTTCGCCCTCGTTCAATTCCTGGTTTCGCGAAACAGTATCGCTGTATCGATTCCAGCGGACGATCGGCATCGTAAAAATGATGCTGACAAGGCAGCATTGTTCGCATCAACAATGTGTTTTCTTAAGTACAATTACCCGTTGCTTCACGTAGCTGCATTTACGTGGCCGTAGCTTGATTAAAAGGTAAGAGTAGCTCGGCGCGCACGTACTGTTCCCTGATACAGAGTCACGACACACTAATGAATGATTATTTTAAATTTTGCTCTGCGGAAGCTATTGCATAATAACTAATCATAATGCAAGCGGCGTCAGACTTGACACTCCTGAAAAACATCACATTTTGTGGGTGAAAATATGTGTAACAAAGAAATAACCATGGTTTCTAATTTATCTTTATCAGTACGAATCAATAAATAAATCACGATTTTATTATAAATTTTTATACATGTTTAAATGTACATCAGAATTTTGAATAAAAAAAATTTAAACTGTAAAATTTAATTTCAAAAGTGGTTATATTGATGATAATAAAACACAGTTTTATAAAAAAATTTTCCAAGTGTACCAATGGGTAAAGCCTATATCACGAAGTTCATATTTCACATTAAAAATCAATTTTTATAAACAATTGTAATTTTTATTGCAAAAAAATGAAAACAAATTTTATTGCAAAATTTTCTTAATTCGAATGTTTAGAACACAAATCCACAAAAATTTTATCAGAAAATCAACTCTTTCAAGGTTTGGCAAGAAATGGGTTAAAAAAGTACTTGATTTTATGACTCTGAAAGTTATATGTACGAACAAATTTTTGAAAAACTATTATCAAACGCCGTTAAGTATCATTTTTACCCCGTCCGACCCTAATGAACAATTTTTTCTTAACAATGTTTCGTTACCAAATGAATAAAATTATTCGCATCGTCCCGTTATGCAAATTTGCAATCCGAGTGTGTCAACGACTTCGCGAGCGTGAAGCCCGGTGCTCTGTCGCGCAAAATAATTATATGCGAGAGGTTTGTCTTTGAATAACGGCAGTGGGAAACCGCGTTCCCATCGTTGCAATAAATCACCCGTTCAAATCGCGAAGAGACAAAAGAATTAGCTGCGCGATGGCGCTACTTTTGTTCAGATACTGCATCGACAGCGAACTTGTCTTTTGAAATTAATGCACGTGGAAAACGAAGGTGGAGTTGGGAATGTAATTATTTTAATTTGGGAAAATACGTAATAAACATATTACGAGTCTGGTGAATTTTATACTACGCAATAGTTTTACAATAAGAAAAAATATCATTGTTTAAAGTCAATTTTGCCGCTATTACGAACTATGCTAATTTCCTATACCACTTCAAAAAAAAAAAAAAAAATAATAATAATAAAAAAATAAAAAACACGTTTCTTGACGTGGTTCTAAAATCTAATACTCCTTAATATCTCATCAGTTCTATTATTAAATTAGATCGAGATTACGACAGTATACACTTTACAATTTAATTCGCTGCGTCAGACCTACACGAAAAATGTGAACTATCTTTTCTAGATCTTTCCCCGGACCTCTCATCATAAATTTAAATTCATAAACTCTTCTATACCAATTCCCTTTCTTATACTCTTTCAGCCAAAAATTCAATTTAAGCGGCGAAGGTACAAAAAATTTTGACTATAATAACAAACGACGGGCTGATCTGTCTGCCTGATCCGGGCTATCGCGAATCAAGGTAGGTTATGGTCGGTGTAAGGGTGGCATTGACTCACAGTCACGAAGGACTGTGGGTACCCATAAGCAACATCTGCTCCGTTAATTATTTTACAGATTTAGTAGATCGTTATGGCTTGTAAAATTACGGCCAATTTCACGCCCTCAAAGCGACTGCATCCCCGACGTCGAAAGGACGCTCGTCTATTTGCGCGATCCATCGGCTCGACGACCCGGAGAAAAGACTCTCGACCGAAGGATATTGGGCATCCTTCCTGCTAAATTAATGGCTCGTTGTTTATGACTCGAGCGCCGGACACGCAACAACGTCCGTCGCTGATTCGCGTAAATATCGTCTACACGCTGTTTTTTTTGCCACCGCCATATCTCATTATAGTTACGCAGAGACCGTCATTACTTTTATTTTATTGCGCCCGTTTCGGCGAGCACGGGCGCGTAGTTCAATTGCGACTTACTTTTTTTCTTCTCGGATGGATTTTTGCAACAATACCTGCAATTCGCCGCGCTTAGAAGTGTACCCCTTGATGAATTATCCGAAAGTGAAAGCCGGTTCGCCGGCCAACGCTCGTATGCGCGATCGTTTTCAATTAATTCGTCGCGAGTGTTTGCGTTAAGTTTGTGGCCGCGGTGTACGTCTACCCGGCGCATTCCCACGATTTTTCCGTCTATTGGCGCGATTGATTAATCGGCGCGGCATGATTAAGCGCCGGCCCAATGGGTGTTGAGAACCAAACAGGTTTCGTCTGGTGCATAATGCTAAATGCAAGTGTTGACTAAATAGCCGTGCCTATTTTATAACCCCGAGTCATAATTGTTTCATAAGTGTACGAATTGCCGAGGGGCAGCTGATCTTTAGTTCATTCTACATCACTGATGATTGACACGAATAAAAATTGCAATGTTGATGCAAAATAATGAGAAAGGTGCCTGCTGTATCAACACAGAGATCAACCATCACTGGGCCCAGATATCGTTTCTCGGAAATAATTAAGGACGGTGATAAAGTGTCTTGAGCTAATGAAACGTCGTTGTGTGATCCCGTGAAGGGAACCCTTGTGCTGGGCGGCGACATCCAACGCACGCCGAAAGACTTATTAGTACTCTCACTCGTAAAACTCAGTTCTGATTATAAAAAACGAGCTGCAAGATGCGATGATCATTAAGCCCCGTTGTCTGTTATACGAGACGAAGTTTCGTCCAGTGTAAATACTGTCCGCGTTGAGTCTTTTCAAGCCATACAAATTGAATTCAAAATTGCATTGAAAAAGAGTTCCAGATATTTTGAAATCATAATGTACACATTCACAAAATGAACCCCCAACAGGTATTAAATGGTAGTTTCATTATTTCAAAAAAGTTATTTCTAAAACAATCATGTATGTTTTCTCTTCATTTGTTAAAATTCTAATAAACATCGAAATCTGCGAAAATTTGTTCATCAATCTGCGATATCTGGAACATGTTGTTTTTTTTTTTATATAAAAATAAATTAAAGTATAGTATAAACATTTCTAACACCCTTTATCGATTTCGTATTAGTTGTTCTGTCTGTTTCATGTCTTGTAATATTTTTATATCGTATTGTCTTATTTATATAGCCATTTAAAGTTATGAATTTTCTTGAACCTTCCGATAATAGGTACATTTACCTTACACTCTTGGAAATAAATAAATTATTTATTCTATCAATTATGTCGATCATAAAGCTAGAGCATGTCTTACATAAATATTTTCTCGGGAACGTTCAGCACAAACAAAAGTTTATTTCCTTTTATAATGTATTTTTGAAGTTATACGGATTATGATATTCATTTTGTTACAAGACGATTGGATCAAAATGATTTTCACTTTTTTACGAATCTGAAATCATTGTAGTAAATGATATTCTACTTGTTGTATAAAAATTTTTATTGTGTCAATATAATTTTGTAGAGTGGAGACTATTTCTGATCGATTTCAAAAAGTTAATTATGAAGTGTTACAAAATGTACTTGAAATTCTCATTGAATAAAATAATTAACACTAAATTTCATGGCATGTTATGACCACTTTGCACTTCCAGCGTCATAACTTGGGTGCGACAAAAAAGAGCACGGCTTCTCATCATTATCCATTAGTCACCGATCATTGGTCATCCCAACTCTCTACCACCGAGAACTACTGAACCATATCTCGCACTGACTGCCCCTGTGAACGATAAACGGTACAAAACGTGGGGAGTTAATGGTTCTACGGTTGAATTTCAACCTTCGCACGTCCGAGTTATTAACCCAGTGGTTTGGTGTAGCACCGCGTAGGAGTAGTTGATGATCATGAGGGCAACGCTTCTGACGAAGAGTCGGCACCGTGAAATCGCTCGTCAATCGGCTGAATGTTGCTCCGAGTCGACTGCAATAACTAACTACTGATTTGCACGTCATCTGAAAGTATGAAACTCAAAATTTCATGCAAACGGGTTAAAAAAACGTGACCTGGTTTCTCCGTTTATGGAACTGTATAATTAGTCTGTAAGCTGGAATTTTGTTTAAAAATAAATAATGATCAAACAAACTCATTACCGATTCGAAGTTTTTGCCATAGAAACGACAATCATTAGAACGTTGCGTTTTTGAAACAAATGATTTCCGCAGTTAACTTTTTTTAGGTGACTCAAATGCCTCGGTTCCACGAAACGCAATGATGGTGTGACAAAGCTGTAAATTGAATATCGATCGACAGGTACGTTCCGTGCCGTGTCGCCTACCATTAAGCTTTCAGAAGCACACTTTTACGTATTTATAGCTGTTACGCCTTGAGACTTCGTATCAAAGTAAATGACATCGTGTCGCCTATAATGTCTCGGAAATTGCTCGTTAATTACACACCACGACAAATGCAAAATCATTCGGTGACTTTTCAATTCATTTCAATTTCACACTCTGATATCCTCCTCTGTTTGTGCGATGCCACACACGGGCATTAAACGGATTCTCGTTTACTTTACGAAATAACTCAACTAAACAAGCCGAGTTTCCCCGCTGTTTTTTAAGAGGGATTACTTGCAAAAAAAAAAAACTTTACTCGGTGAAGAGGATTTGCCGATTTGGATGCACACGGTGAAGCGAGGGTGGAAGTGTGGGACTTTCGTCGGACTCAAACTCTCTTTCACGGTTGTTAAAGCAGCTTGTAATAATAGCCGTGATAAAATTGCGATTTTTCTCATTGATAAGCCCGTTATCTTTATTGTTTTGCGGTGATATATTTTGAATTTTCAGAAAGAAATATGTTTACTTTCTTCCTTTCTAACACACTATTGTCCATTTTTGTGTGTAAACTGACAAAAATTAATGTCAAAATATTTCGAATAAAATTTAACTTACCTCGCTTATGGTTGGAAGTTGTCCGTGAATGTCGTAGATGTCCGATTTTGGAAAATTTTCGTAAGAATTTGATGAAAAATTTGTAAAATTGTTGTTGATGTACGGCGATGAACCAAGTTCTGGACGGAAGTTCCAATTCTGCCACTGCAAGCAAGATGGATGGTGATCAATTTCTCTAATAAAAATCAATAACGCTTTGATAATAACAAAAAATAGTTTTTTTAATATAAGAGAATAAAAAAACAATACAGATTAGATAGATTCTCTTGTTCAATAATTCATTTCGAGATTTATGCCACGATTCTTGACCTCAATGGACATGCAGACATCGTAGACACTCGCGTGTGGTCCATTGTGGGAGCTTGTGCTTGTATTGTAAAAACGTAACAAACAGCATTGGTATAATGCCGACACGATATCTCAAATCTCAGTTTAAAAGGGAAGTGCATTCTAATGACACTCCACGTGAAATTTATTTTGTGCCTCTCAACACCAAAAGTGATTGCGATTAACGTTTTCTTTGTACTCAAGTTGCTGTGCAGCTCCGCGCCTTTTGATATCCATTTATGAACTATTACGGTACACTTTCACTCAGCCAAATGACAGACGAGATTTATATTCTCGCGTGACACGGGTAATAAGCAAAAGCCTAGGGTGACTATAAGAAGCCTCGAAAGGTGTCCGGTTCACGCGACGATTCTTCGTCATCGCAATTTCGCACGCAGGAATGCGGCGATCTCGGCGCGAAAATAATCTGCTATTTATTTAGAAAATAAACCACACACGCCTGATCACTTGGAGTGACTATACTTTGAAAAAAATGCATCGCGTCAGATTATAAATCACGAACGATCAAACTGGATGGGATATTCTTGGACGTTCCAAAAGCAAAAGACGAGGACGCGTCTGCAGGGTGGTCTGGCCAGTGTCTCTTGTCGTCATCCCGGCCGAGTTAATTTAGCTGAATGCCAAAACAACAAACTGAAAGCCGCCGCGCGTTTTGATAACAGGATGCGGTCGCGAAGCAAACCAATAATGATTTCATCTGTTACAAAACAAGCTCTCTTGCACTTGTTTTTTCGCGTGTTACGAAATCGCTCGTCTAAAATTGGTCTCGTGAATGGCACAGATAACATTGAGACGACGTCATGTGCCTTATATTTTGACAGGCCATGCGACATTACGTGGGGCTTGTCATTTCCGTTTCGTGTCGTGTCAAATAATATTCTCGTCACATGACACGGTGTCAGCAATCTTGGCCGAAATACTCCAATTTTAGTATTCAAATACAAAATATATTTTGCATAATCATGAAATATTCAAATACTTGAAATAGACAAATACTTTATTAACCTTACACAATAATAATGAAAATTAAGATGTTGACTAAACGAAAGTTTTTTGAATTTTGAAAAGGACAGTTGAATTGTCGCTTGAGAACAGGTTAGTTTTTGAACTTTTTTTCCCCTCTTGACGGAATGTTGGTGGTTGTAGTTATGTAGTTATGTGTATATACCCACAGGGACAAATGTATACGTACAAATATATGTTGAATTTATATTTATTTTATATTAAATTTATATAAGTTATTGCCGCTTTATAAATAATTTATAAATGAGATATATGTAGAATATATACGGATATATTTTAAGTTTATTTAAAATATATTTTTAACTATATTTTTGTCCGTGTGGGTAAATAACAAAGGAGAAATTTGAAAGGTTGTTATTGGAGAATTGAAATAATGAGTTGAATAACATTGATTTGATCTGTGAGAATATTGTATTTCGATTTGAGCACATTGTTTGCATGAATTTAAGATCCGACTGGAACTGGACTATCGATGGTGGATTGATTAATTAAATTGATCGAACTCGAGACAACTTTTTCTCGCTCAGTAACACCGGAGTTTTTTTTTTGTCGTAATCCTAGAACCATACTAGAGTAACTAGAGCCCATAATTGGAACAACATTTTAATACAATTAGCTACCTAAATAACTTATCGAGTAATCTGTTACTAGTTGATGAATAAATGAAACCTACTGAGGAGTAAAAAATTCTTGACTAGAACTGAAGATCACAAGTTACTCCTATATCGAATCGACCAATTATTAAAAGTGAGATAGATGGACAATAAAAAATACATATACGATCCTTCGTTTGTCATAATATTCACCACGATTTTATCGTGACAAAAAAGAAATAAAAAAAAAAGGTCTTGCTAAAACCGGATACAAAAATGATTTTGATTGCAGCCCAAGGCAGGGTTACGAGACTCGAAGGCACACGTTTGTCGATGTTTTTAATTAAATAAGCTTGGACGCAATGTAGCTATGATCGATGCTATCAAACTGGTTCATTAAAAGTGTAGCAGGTTGGTCTCCGCGTTCATGACACAGCCTCGGCGCCCTCGCACAAATCGTCTGCGTAATCACCGTCGTTAAGCAAACACACGGGCATTCCTGAGTAAATAACGAATTTATGTTTTCCTGAAATTCATTGCCGGCGACGTTGTATCCCGCACCGCGATGCTGTCGACACGATAAGCCTACGCACAAGAGCATTATTAATTCAATAATGATATAGGGATAGAAATAATTTCTTCATCTTGTACGACAAGAGAAGCAATTTACATCAACACAATGACTACAACAACGATTCACCATCAATATTTTTTTTCTAATTAAGCGTCGTGTGTCAGTTTAATTTCTTAATGTCTCTTGCAACAGTAACATTTATAACATTTCAAAAAATCGATCTCCTTTTTTTGTCCCATCAAAAATGGAACGGCGTCAATTAATTTAAAAAATTTTTATATCTTAGTATTCATAGTTCAGAAAAAGTGATACAAGTTTTTGTATACGTTAAGCAGGAACATGTTACATAATATTCGTTATTTTTAGGAAAG
This sequence comes from Trissolcus japonicus, assembly GCA_030522925.1. NCBI lineage: Eukaryota > Metazoa > Arthropoda > Insecta > Hymenoptera > Scelionidae > Trissolcus > Trissolcus japonicus. Next base: position 47,248 of record JAPYZS010000592.1, on the reverse strand, counting down.
TCATTTTTAACACGTGTTAAAGTAGATCGATCGTTTGTCAAAGTACAACACTTTTTTTGCAAGACTAAATTTGAATTGTTTCAAAATGTATGTGTACTTTACATAAATTTTTGCAGTATTTATTACCGTTGGGGTATACATAATAAAGTATAAATACAAGTTAAACAATTTAAAGTTGGTCTCATGGACAAAATGTTATACTTAGTCAAACCGGTCTTTTATGACCGAATACAAAAACAACAAAACAATAGATTGTCACATATTTTGATTTGATGAATGTTTAGGCGTTTTAAAATCAACTCAAAAAAAATATCAAGAAAAATATATTTTGTGACATAGAATTATTTTTAATAATTTCAACGATTAATTCGTAATGTTAAACTTATTTGTGGTTACGCTCATTTCTCCGGTTATGTTGAAATGTTTAAAAAATAGATGATGCCAATCAGAAGTTGCGGGACGCAATGGAAGGTTTGGCAATGTGCAACTCGCGTAATTACGAAAACAAACCGTATCCCTGGATGGTCTTGTTGACTCGTAAGAGCAATTTCGACGTTGCACGTGAACCTACAAACGTAACCGGATGTAGCCATGGTTATCTACATAATCGTAATATTCGCGTGAGTTTCTCTAAGGAGTACTTAAGTTTGACCGAAATGCAGACCCGAGAGGCCAAGTTCGATCCAACTAACGTTAACTAGACAAGGCAAAAACCACATCGACGATGCACACGCCACTACACAAAATATTCACCATGCAGCGTTACATTTCTCATTTGAAAGTATAACATCCCAATGTGAAAAGTCTGTACAGTTTGTCAATAAGTATAATTTATTTTAGCACAGAGTTTTTGCTTTTAAATTTCAAAATGAACCTGTTCAATAATAAAAGTCAAATCTTTATTTATATTAAAAGTATCAAACATTCCATTTGACTTCTAACCAGCGCGCATTGATCAGGGTATTATACCCTCCTTAATGATGGCTGATAAATTTGTGCTATTTAAATTAAAGTGAAACAAATACGATTTAATTTTGGGATCATTCGAGATGAATTTTCGACTGTTTGCGATTGCAATTGAAATAGTTCAACATTAAATGAACATATGGGATACACAAACCATGGAAGCAAAAACATCGACAGGATAGGTGTATTAAAACGTATATCGACTTACGTTAATTAATTTTAGCTCGCAGAACGATGCGTTTGGTTTAATGTGCAGTGATGAATCTCTTCGTTACAATCACATTTGCTGCTGTACGATTTGTAATGGACTGCGAACGTGATACTCCAAAAGCAGATGCATTTATTCAACAATCGAGCAATGATTTTTAAACTTCAATGAGTTGAATTCAAATTTGAGAAAAAAATTCTTTAAGTTTATTTTACTATTTTTGTTTCCAAAATTTGCAATGAAACGAAAGTGTTCATTTCGTGCGGCGTACACGCAGGATCATGATTTTGCAAATTTCATATTTCTCAGAAGAGTGGACGGAATTTGTCCCCTAGCGATGCTAAGAGACACTGAACAAAGATGCGAAATTCGGCCAGAGGACCGCGTACGGCATTGTCACGCGCGATTCTTTTCTTGCATTTCATGCAAAAACATTTATCTGACACAATGGCGCGTAATAACTTGTCGCTCAGAAACAAATTACTGGTTGGCGCAAAACGAATAATATGTAAGTAGGCATAACACTTCGCGCGCATCTTTTGTCGTGTTTCTCAAATTTCACCTGTCCCGAAGCAATGTTCTGGTAGAATAAGAATGACTGCAACGTCTCACTGTAATTGCGCGTTAGCCCACAGTTTGGTTAGTGTCGTTATGCATTGGCAAGTGCAGGGCTAATGACACCCAACTGCTCCTTTCTCGTGTGCTTCCCTCTCGATAAACTTTGCGTGGGAATAAGTTGAATAAAAAATTGATTAACAGTCCCACAAAGAGAGAGCCTACATTGTATTTACTTTGGATACTTTAGTCAGGGAAATAAGTTCTTAGGCATTCAAATTGCATCAGCTTTTTGAGACGAGATGTGAAAAAATTGAACAAAGGCCATGCAATATTTCGGAGACGTCAATTTGGTGGCACCCGTGCGTTCAATGTCCAGACGTATCTTTTAGTAGGTCAGCCAGATGTTGCTCACTAAATTTGTGAGCTTTTGTTCGCAACGCAATGTTGTTTTAGAATTTCAATTTTTTAAGTGAAATATATAAAGAGACATGCCTTGATGAATTAAAATATGAACCAATTGATTCATCGCTGAACATTTATTAATATTTTCCGTATGAATTTGTAAATCGATAAGTTATTGCTTTCTCTCGAATTAAGCCGTTTCTTTTTTCAACACAGCAGATATTTGTCTGGTCTCGATCAAACAAAATTAATACACGTTATTATACTGTTTTTTGAATGTTTTTATGATTTATGAATGTGATTATTTGCAACTGATAATAATTGTGAGATTCTTTTAAAAAGATGTTTAAAGTCTATTAGTCTTTCAACGTCTCTTTTTTACTAGACGCCCATGCCTTTTTTACCCCGGTACGAATTTTTATTTCTCATTATGTTTGCAGAGAGCACGCATGCAGAGGAGACGTTAATTAAGACATACCAACAAGTACAAAAAGGTCCCGGGCGCATAAAAACGAGACTGAAAAAATGTCAGCGATGCCGATAGGGTTGTTTTCTGAAGCCAAATTAATTGAGAACGCAAATTGCGCATGGACAATGCTATCTGGTATCTTTTAGCATATCCTCTAGCTTCGGGCACGCGTTGTGGACCACAGGACCACACACAAGTTACATTAATTCTCGTATTACGAACATTGTATGCGAGCACCGGCAATCACGCTTCGGTATTGGTATTGTGCACACGGTGACGCCCACGTAACGTCCGCCGTTATCGAATATCACGGCGTCGCGACGCCATTGTAATTCTCCATAGCGCTAACGAGTCCCTCAACAACGTATCTTCTTTCGCAGTTACCCACCTGTTCGGTAATATCAAATCGGAGAAGCCAAATAATTACAGCAAATAAAAACTGATACGCGATTTTAACTGGTTATGAGATATCGAACATTATTCAAAAACAAAATTATGTTTGACATTTTTGTGGTTTCACAATTTAATTCATTCATTTAATTCATAATTTTATGTTTTGAAATTAAGATGAAAAATCAGTCTTTTTCAAGGTGTTGCAACACATGTTTAATTGTTGCAGTATTAATCACACTCTCGTTATATAAATTGGGGGTTGTCACCTTTGAGGTTTTTCATCGTGCGTCTTATAAATGTGGGTTATATATGATTTTTTCCCCTCCTAGATGTCAATGCCCTAAATGAAGGGCAACTGAAAGACCCATTTAATGAACGTAGAGTCGTCAATTTACATGTTTTACAGACTTGTATATAAATGACTGATGCATTTTTTTTTTTTTTTTGATTCGCAGAAAGCAGAAAGTTAATTTTGTAGTATTTAATACCAATGTACAATGAGAGCATTTGCGTTTACTCATCAAGCTCGAAAATAATACATATAATTAAGTTTCATCCGAATAAACGGAACATGAAAATTTGAGCCGAACAATCACGGAAAGAGAGAATTCAATTAAACCACTAACGTATTCTAATTAACTCCTCAATTACGCAGCGCCCTTCTGATTTAAGCAAACAAAGAAAGCAAGTAGCCTCGAAAGCTCTAAGTGGAGATGTCCACTGCGGTTTCATGCAAAGTTTATTTGAACTTTACTCAGCCGTAGGTCCACGTTCGCAAAACGGGGTGTGTGTCCAAAGTAACAGGAAAAGGAGAGGATATTATGTGTACCTAGAAAGATCTCGCCGAGGTCTAAAAGTACATATATTATAATTGCGCATATTAAAATGGCCTCTACCCGTTATTCAGACAGCCGGCCATCTTTAATCAATAATGAAGCATCAGGGACCATGACAACAGATACCCTCCCTTGCCCCGAGTCTTTCGTCTCACGAGCCCCGAGGCAAGGGTTGCTTGGCTTGCTTAGTTTGTTCGTCAGATTCAAATGCTTCTCTATCAGCTTGGGTTACATCCGGAAAGCGACCCATCTTCTGCCAACCCTTGCAAAATTTTATTCGCATAATGTATAGTTCTGCACTTCGTCATGCCAAACCATTTTTGACACTTGCCATTCGTCTCCATTAAACGTCATGAATTATAAACACCTTTTTGCCCTCGAAGATTAAGAAAATTGCCCGGAACGCGATTAATTATCGCCTTCAAATTTAATGAAACCCAATTGAATGGGTCGACTTTTTTTCAAGCTTTCTCGTGTTTAGTGGCCATAATGTATGATGACTATTAAATTTTCTCTTTTATCCCCATCACAACAAAAGTTGTTGGTAAAAAAAAACTCGTCCAACATCACAAATAGTTAAACATTTTGTTGTCTAATGTGTAGGTGTTTTTTTTTTTTTTTTCACTCCAATCAAATTTGTGAGGATAAAAAATTGTTCCCTGATTTATTTGCATGTTTTGAAAAAATATTCGTTCCGCTTTTTGTAACCATCACTTTGACATTAGGTGTACATTGATCAATAAAATCGATCGCACCAAGGTGAACAAGTCGCAAGTGAAGTATAATTTCAAAGGACAATATCGCCGAACGAGAAGATTCTCATAAGATGAGCGAAGCAGAGGTGGATTTTTGACATGGGTACGGTGTTTATTTTATATATATTGAGGTGTGGATGAATATATCTCAAACAATGAGAAGAAAACAAGCGTCGCCGACATTACGGGCGATGTTATTTTTCGTTTAGGTAACCGAGCTATGTGAGAAGAGTCGTATTTAAGAAAAAGAGAGAGGGCGAGAGTTAAGATAAAAGCTGCACAACGAGTCAATCTCGGCTGTATTCGACGTGGCCATGCAGCTCGTCGTACGCTCCGGCTCTAAAGGGATACAGAATTAATAATGTCTATGCGCGGGAACAAGACGATCAGGACATTATGGGCTCTCGTTTGGGCATTGGAAGCATGTAAAGGTATGATGCAGAGCCGCGGCACGGTTCCCTTCAAAGCACCGAACCAGTATTGTAGGACACGCCAGGGGCGCAACAGCTTGATGCATCGTTACACGCTGTTACTTCTACGTGTGCCCTTCTTGTATCAAAGAGAAGATACCTCTTCACTTACATGCAACAAACATAACAAACTGGATCGCGTGAAAATATCTATCGTAACGAAATGATTGCAAATTTCAATCATTTGAAAGATTGATAAGAAAACGAACATAACTATAGGCAAACATTTTATATCCTTAAAAAAAAAGTTAATGTAACGCCTGAAGTTCGCCGTTAGGGATAACTGCAAACTTCACATTAAATTTAAAAATCATCGTTTACTTCAACAATTTTTTTACAATGAACAATTACTTTTAATTATAACAAAGAAATTAAAAAAAGTTTTACATTTACATTATAATCTTAATCAGAAGCAAATTAAAACATTTGCAAAATACATCTAACAAATTACAATTTCGAGGTTATTTTTTCAAAAACTTTTTATTAATAATAAATAGCTTTCATGTTTATATTAATATACTTGTATAACATTTTTTTATTTAAGAGGACCATGAAAACGACAAAAGAATAGAGGAAGTGGGGAAAAAGATGGGAGGTACTCATGGAGTGTGACAAGAATGGGCTATAGAAAATGAAAAAGGTCTATGGGATCGTGTATGGGATACCATATATGGGCTACAAAAAATTAAACAGGTCTATGGGAAATTATAAATGGGTTATGGAAAATAAAATAAGACAATGCAAAATCATAGGTGGGTTATGGAAAATGAAACAGGTTTATGGAAAACATATATGGGCCAAGGAAAGTGAATCAGATCAATTAAAAATTGTAAATGGGTTACGAAAAATAAAACAGGTCTATGGGAAATTTTAAATGAGCTATGGAAAATGAAATAAGACAATGCAAAATCATAGGTGGACTATGGAAAATTAAACAGGTTTATGAAAAATCGTAGATGAGCTATGATAGAATATGTGGAATAAAAAATTTATGTTATATACCCGGTTATCTCAATGGATGTAAACAGGACAGGCTAGAAAAAAGTTTTTAAAATTATTTTTTCATTAATAAAATATTAAGATTCGCAAATTAACACATTATTCAAGGTCGGGCGCGCAGCGCGCGTTATCTCTAGTACAATAAGAAACCGAATTTGTAAGAATTCAATTTTTTGCAACATATAACGTAATTATAACGATGTATCGTACTTTCTGCAAAGTTTTCGTAGGTTTTGCGAATAAATCGTAAGTTTTACGGTGTACGTTGTTAAAATTGACAATTCTTGCGATTTTGGTTTCTCTGTGTATGCAGACATATATGCAATATCTATGCAGCCATTTTACAAGAAAAGTCCTTTGAACTTTTGTATTTAAGTTAAATTTTTTTCTTTTGTATACGTATGAAAAAATTGCGAGTATTTCATAAATAAAAAGACTGACAAACTGCGAGAAACGAACAATAAACGTGTTTGCTTTTTAGTAAGGTATAATAATGTTACAAGTACCTGTAATTTGGATTAAGAAATATTCACTTCTCATGAAGCCTGAGGCATCAAACTAATAATTGAGATATTATTTACGTATTTATTTATAGAGCATTATTCTACTTAGAACCATTTGTCACTTTGAAGGCTGAAGGTTACGTATAAATTTTAATGATTCATTACACCCTTGTTCCTTGTTATCAACTATAATTGTTATTTCACTTTATAATATATCGCGGATGAGAACTGTCTGAATACAGTACAATCACGATTCAAAAATTTGTTGTGCATGGTCTCTCGACCTTTTATCACCTTTTAGCATTGGCACAGGATTTTTTGACGCTCATGTTTGACATGTTCATAAAGTTGATTATAATTTTTTATATTCAAATTTGTATTCTTTTTTCTCTTCGGAATTCACGTCAGTAACATGTATGCTTTATTCAATAGTCTGGCGTATTTTCAACAATTCCGCAGGCGATGTCATTAAATTTGTATATACGGCAGCGATTCCGACCATTTCCGCTTCCGCGATTGGCTGTCGCACAGAGCGGTTGTCATATGTCGGCACGTTACATGTATATGATGACAAACGAAATCGTCACGCCACTATACAATGACGAGGTCATAACACGGAGCAAATAAATAATTAGCGTGCCGTTCAGGTTGACGTTGCGGTTTCGGGGACACGCGTTCAGTCTCATGCTCGCTGATGACTGATGTCCTGCTTTAATATTACGGAAACCGCTCCTTTATTTGAGGGTTACTTCCTACTGCGTAAGAATTGCTGAATGTACTCTGTCCCGGAAGCCAACAGATTGCATCAATTTCAGAAGACAGGTGACAAGTTGAGAGATTCATTTTTTTCTTTTTTTTTTTTTTTTTACCAAGAAAGTCGATGCGGTTTACTTCAATCGCTCTGTGATCGACAGAAATAATTATAGGTTTATAATTTCTGACAAATAAGCTCCCATGAAATTTCATGTATAATTTTCTGCAAACATTGTAAATATGTCTTAATTTAAGATGCTCAAACATCTTAAATTTAGATACACTTTCAAGAAGTTTTTAAGACATTATTATTTGTATCAGAATGAAGGTTTTTGCAGTGAATATAATATTGTTGAGTAATGTTTATTAATTATATTGTTGCGCGCCGCGCGACCGAAATAACAACACTCGCTTTATAAAAAACGAACAAGAACTTTATTAACGGTTTTGATAACACGCGTATCGCTTTTCGCTCTCAAGACAAGACTGACTGCTCGCTGACATAAACAAAACAAAACTGACATTTATGACAGCCGACGATCACGACATCTATATTCGAATTTGGAACGCGAATTCTACACCAGCGCAACAATATTATCTAAGAATAATTAATTTAAAAAACAGATGAAAATGCAAGAGATGCGTATACATCGTATGTACTTTTCTGTACTATGTTTTTAACTCGTTTCTTTTTTTTCTGTCTGCATTAGATAGTAGCCTGTCCTCATTTAACTCTTCTCGCCCTGCAACGACCGTTTATCTTCTGCACTTGGACGCGCATGCACCTGTATCGCGATAACACCGGCGGTAGCGTCGTAACATATGCCCGTGACGAATAAGGGCATTGAATCGATGCCGATTTAAACTCGTGCTCGCACTGTCTTCCTTTCTTTCGCCGCGTCCAGCGTGCCATCCCCGATTTGTGTACACTTTGACAGTGCCGACGAAATCGCGAATCAACCTATCCTGAGAGGTGCGAATCCCGCCACCAATACGGCCATAAATTTTCTGCCTAGAAATCGATCTGCCGACGAGCCGTGTGTGCACCTGCGATAAAACTTGCTGCAAAAGAATTTTCGTGGTCGTGAAGCTATGTTATCAGACTTTCTTACATTTTGCCTTAACTCAAAAGAATAATGTTTTTTTTTTTTTCGGTTCAATGTTAGCTTTTTTCAAAATTAAACTTTGGTCGACCGAAACAACGTTCGATGATAAATGAGGATGGGTGTATACGTCAACTGGGAGAATCGTCCGAAAATTGAGAGCGAAAGCATGAAAAAGTTTTCCTTTGATTCGTTTTCGACAAAGACAATTTTCGGAATTGTTCGACGAAAGCCGTTCGAAAAAGACTCGCTTGCCAGATGCGTACACTGTTACAGTCAGTCGCCTATTTCTACCTGAGGGCATAATCCAATGAGCATAACACATGGTGCTGTGGCGCGAGACAGCGCCAGAACCAATTGGTTTCGTATCTTGACTGGCTATAACGTGCATGTTATTGCTAAAGTTGTAAAAAAAGTGCCCCGAGTCATTGTGGGAAACAAAGGTTCGATTTAAGAAAAGTCAACATATTTATGCCAACATTATAACGTTTCGAATCAACATCCAAAGTCCAAAGTAGCTTCGAGTACAGACGAGAGGAGTGAACCAACCGTCATAAGGATGACAAAAAAGTACAGAGATGAACAACCGTCCGTATCTTTACATGCTTCAAATTGATAATCGCTGAACAAACTACGCGTGCCATATTCGTTCCCCGCGTATAATCAGGCCTTGGGCGTGTTCTCAATGAGGCCTATCGTGAGAAGCCTTAAAGTTGTTTCGTAGTAGAGAGGTGCCGTGAATACCCTCAGGGTTATCGACTCAGTCGAGGAGGTGAAGGAGACTCTTTTGTAATCACTGTAATTTTTTTTCGCTGCGTAAAGCAAAGCCGTGCGATACCATTTTTTTAACATGAATGTGTATGTGTTTGATTGCGTACTCTTATATTGGAATTCATTAGGCCAAACCATTATGTATATATGGGAATACATATACATCTAAAACCTTCATCTAATCAATAAAAATATCATTTATGATATTTAAGAACAAGTTCAAATGAAATCTAAAATAAATAGAAAAAACTTTAATAAGCTCACCGGTGCAGGTTGGTGAAGAGATCTGAACAAATCGTCGTGCCACTTCCTATTCCTCTTGTTACTCCTGTTGTACCTTTGTCCTAAATAGAGTGACTGCTGCATCTGCTGTCTCAGACCAAAAACACTCGAGGAAATTTGCGGATCAAATTTGTTCCTGTAAAGCTTGTCGCTCGTCGAGTTGGTCAAATTGTACCGATCGTGTTTGGCGGCGCCGTTGTTTCGAATCTGCTGCAGCGCTGCGAAATCACTACCGAAACTCTTGGCACTGACATTGCTGACCGAATTGTTGTCTAAAAACTGATGCAGACCCTGGCCGCAGAGTCTGGAAAGCGCAAAGGAATTCGTCAGAGCGTACGAGTAATCTTGGTACGAGCCCAAACATTTTTTACTCTCATCATCGGCGGGTTTACGGTTAGCGTCATTCTGATATTCGATGCCAGATTTGACCTTGACCTTGGCCTCGCGTTCATTCTCGACGATCGTCCTCGATTCCTTTGTCGAGCCGTCTGAGCTCGGTTCCTGCATCGCTTACAATTTTGCCAATCGCGGAGATGCGAACCTCCGAGCAAACATTGTTACCTTTTTAATCACTCCGAATCACTTTCACTCCTAAAACTAAACAATGAAAAGCATCCATCTTAGAAGCAGGAACTCGAGCGTTTACATCGGACGTACAGTTTTTGAATCATTTGTTCGTTTAGAAGAAGAAAGCACGTCCGCACTTTCATCATTTTGCTCTTTGCGTGCACTCATAGGCCTAATTACATGTACGAGGTTGAAGATGTGCGTGGGAGTGAGGAGGATCGATACCTCAATGTGCAACGAAAAACGAATAATTAAGCAATTATCCTCATTATCGAATCGGAGGACATAGCGTCGTGCAACAATAACACACATGTACACTAGCTATTGTTTAATACATGACGTGTTTGTGGATGTAAAGATAGGTGTCGCTGGATGTTGGGGCCGATACGCTCCGACATGAGTGGTGGGGATGGGAGGAGAAGCAAGGGCGGCATGACAGTTTTGCGTGTCACGTGTCTCCAACTTTAAGCTCCGCCTTCCCGGCAGATTTTTCGCCTAGGTTCGTCAATTTTGTTGCCGCTTGATCCTTGCACCCCGCAGCGTTCTCGCATCACCTGACGGTTCAGATCAATAAAAATTTGTCCACCCGATTGATCGAACGAAACTGTAAATCCTAATCATTTAGATCCAACTCGTGCAGAACCCCCTTTCGGAGCTGAACGAGAGGGAAATCTGAGACGTGAAGATTCTGGCACCATGTCGTCGGGGCACAAACTGCGACGGGCATCAAGATGAGAGCTCCAAGGCGGCGCCAGGAGGTAACGCGCTTCAAACGCAAGTGCGACGAGCGGAACCGCGTTGCGATGTGCGAGCCAATTAGTCGTGCTAATGCCGCGCTTTCTTTAAAAACTCCAAGTCAGTCGAACTCGCGGTAACAGTGCGGAAAGAAAGCCGGCAATCCCGGTCGAGCTGATCGCGTACGAGTTTCATACCGCGCAGCATAAAACTCGGAGGTGCACGATGAGCAGCGAGTCTCGATGTTGGCCGAACATAAACGGCCGCGCCCGAGCTCGTTTGCCTCGCTACCGTCGATATTCCCGCCTTGCGTTAGCGATTCCACTTTTTTTTCCTTTTCGCGTTGGTTGTAAACAATGGAATTATTTTTCTGAGAGTTGTACAACTAAATGAAAGCAAAATAAATTTGTTCGGATTCATTTGGTTATTTTGGTTAGTAAAGTTGCAAAAAAAAGGTTTCGAGGTTGAATTTGCAAGTGTGTCATCAAAATTTATGGATGGATAGATAGATATAATTAATCGATTGACAATAAATTGTTCATTTGTTCGGGACAGTTTTTATGAGTGACAGTTGACACAATTCCACAAATATTCGTATTCACAATTATGCAGCGTGTGATATATAAATTTCATAATCCGTCTTTTGTTGACAACAGAGAAACGCCGATTGATAAAGAATGAAGCGTATGCAATGATTGTATTTCAATAGGTATATTAATTGATGAATGACTCTCATATACAACTCAAAAGGAAACTTAATGTATCAGTGAAAGATTTCTATAAAGATAATATTAGCACTATTAACATCGGTTATTCGAAAAATTCTTCACATTGTCAGCGAAGAACTAATTTATTCAAATTGCAAATATCAATGCAACACTTTTTTTTACGTTTCTGTAATCTGTACTTAATCAATTTCGTTACAAAATCAGAGAGTTTCAAAATTATCGCACTATAATTTTTTATGCAAATCTTCCGGTGAAAAATTTATTGGATTTATCGTTGTGCCGTATAACGTCACAGACAAACAACTTCGGTAGCAATTTTACTGCGAAATTTCGTTTTTTTTAAAGCAGCACAACTAGCGATAAATCACCTCTGTCTGTGCGCGAATATATACGAAGGTTTTAAACTAAATACGTATAATACGTTCACTAATTGTTGTGGTGTTTATACGAACGTAAAAAAAATACATAAAAGTGAGACAAATTTTGTAAACATTTTTACGACATCTGATGGTACTTTTTAAAAATAGTTCCACTTTAAAGTTATTATGTACATTGGTATATTAATAGTCATATTATAGAATCTCATACTCGCAATATTTTATGTCTAATCTTTTTAAATGTTACCTGATGCAGGTCTAGAAAACACTGTATAGAAGCTGTGTCATGGGAGGGTAAAAAGGATCACGATGGAACAAAACACCCTAGGTCGCCTTTTCTTTATTCGTTCATTGCTTTTGATCTCCGTCCTTGTTCGCGGTACAGTTTTGCTCCTCCTTGTCAATATTCTTCTAAATCTTAGAGAAACGAATTGGCAAGATGCGTAGGTATATAGAGGCACTTGCGTATGTAGTTTCGCAGCAGGATGACTGGTGAGAGAATTCAATTTCCGTCGTGGTTATCCGTGCCTTCATCTTCGACTTGGACAAGGATCGCCCATCATTTCTCATTTCCTCTCATATGCAACACCTATAACGGCATCGCACAAAGACAAAGACGGACACGTTCTCTGTTCCGGGTTCTAGAACGATTCAACGTTTTATTTACAGTTAGAAATGTATATCAAAACACACAGTTTAGTTTGCATGGAAGAAAGTTATTTTTTATTCATTAACATTATATGGTTGCGAATGAGTATATGTACAATAAAACTGACGTTTTAGATTTAAAAGATACTTTTCGATTAAACATGTAACTCGATTTGTACGCTAAGTAATAAATGTATAACTTTATTTTCTATATGAAAGGAAAAGTGTTGACTTGTTCTATACGTTTATTAATTTGTAAGATAAGATTGGTATAAGATATGATTGTTTTGTGCGAAAAAGTTTACTTTTACTGGACACATACATTCTGGAAACTGACGATTTTTTAATTTCAGCTTTAACGTTTTACTCGCATGTAGTATATTTGTCAAATAAAATAAGTGATTTACATCTCCTGATGATATAAAATAGATAACATGCTTACTCATCGGAGATCACTTACGGTTGATTCAATTCTCTTTTTCTTCTGATGGCATTTCTGTCTAATAAAAATAAAAAGTATACCATTCATAAATCTTCTAATCAAATCGTCAATAATAATAATAATAATAATAATAATAATTTACAAAGGTCATACAATATGTATACCTGCAGGTATACATATACATATGTTATCTCATGACACAGCTCAGTGTTTCATCGTTGCTTCGTATTTTCCTTGCATTTTACTCTGACAATACTCCAATTATGTAAATGCGATACGGCTGACGAGAACAAGGACGTGTTACATGCAATATAACCTCTTGTCAAGCCACGATCCTCTATTTATGAAGGCAAATACGAAAGCTGATTATTTATTCTTCAAATAAAATTCGAATTTATTTCGTTTGACTCAAACTTTTCTTTTATATATTAAAATACAAAAAATTCTTATACGTGTATTCTGATATTAAGATGGGATAAATTTGATATATCCGACTCGACAAACGTACGTATTTATAGAAAAAAAGAAATTGATTCTGCCTTTTTATTTAAACTCATTTTCTAAACTGCAACCATGTCTTGTCTACATACTGTACATCATAACATCTCCAAGTTCAAGTTTGCTTTTCATGTTCGAATAGCTCGCAATAATGTTAGATTTAAATGAACTCAAGTTTGCAGATTTGGAAACAAAAAAGCTTTACGAAATGCTCGTCTTCGCGCAAAAGAAGGGGCGTGTGTCATTGTGTCTGAAGACACGACGCACCAATCGGAGTCGAAGGCGTGGAACTCAGACCGGGGACACTAGGACATTCGGCTGCAATCGTCCCCGCGTTCTCTCTGTCGTCGGTCGCAGCGTCAGAGGGGAAACTGGTGGGGACGATCGGAGGGGAAGTAGGGGAGGCAGAGCGACCTGGAGGGAAATACGACACGCCTCCTGGAATCGGATCACCGCAGGTGGGGAAATAAGAGGGATACGCTGCTGTGGCATCTGCTACAGATAGGATACTGTGAGTACGCCGTGTAACGTGAGAAGCGGTCCCTTTGTGTGTGAATTATCCCTGCAGAAGACTTATTACAGATTGCACACTTATCACCTTTTCATTTTTTTTTTGTCAGAAATATAATATAGACGAAACTTTGCCATTAAAAAATTGCAAAGATGAAATTTCAAACTTTACTATTTATACTAAAACAATTTTCTTTAATTTTGAATTAAACGAGTAGATCGTAAATATTCAATGACCAAAACCACAAAATAAGAATTGAAAAATTCTGACAAGAGTATTTCTGAAAAGAGAGATACAAACAAGAAAAGTTTGAAGATAAATGTTAGACTGAAGACGTGGGTGATAGGGAAACTAATCCGAGGTCTTTGATCGGACGAATGAGGGATAAAGTGACAGTAGATAAGAGAAAACCCGTAATTAAGAGACTTTGATCGTTTAAGACTGCGGAATTATTGGTTTCGTCTTCTGTCTAGGCTCAATCATACGAGACAGCCACTTGAGATGGAAACCGCCTAACTCGAGACGCCTCGAGTTTATCACACTTCGGTCTCAAAATAGAATCTCATGATTTTATATTCGATGATAAAAGAGTTACAATTTTTTTGCAACAATCAACTCACTTATGAAATATAAGATTCGTTCAATTAATTACAATTCGAATTTACAAATATCTATTTTTGCAAAGAATGTTTCGCTGTGGACTGAATGATGAATGTCACACATGTCAACACGCGGCGCTCCCTTCAGGGGTTAATGGCAAAATGATTTATGTCCAGACGAGCCTGCACCCTTACTTACTTCAAATCAAGGATTTACTGGAACACACATTTTGTCACAAGCCCACTTTATAGATAAATTTTATCGATTGTCTTAAACGGTTTTGTGACTTAACAAAGATTTATCAGCCAAACAAGAAAACGAAGATTAATAATCCAATGATTAACTCCAATCGACATTCGGTCATCAGCTTATCTTATTATTTTTATAACAAATAATTTCATAATCACTACAGTAAAAAAAAAAAAACAATTTTATTTTGATTATTTTTTCATTTTTTAGTCTGGTGGCCTTCGTTATAATGAGGAAGGAATATTGAAGCATGAAATTTGTCACTACTGAAATCCATCACAGTGCTCGCGATGGAAACTTTGGACTTTTAACCAAGTAGCCTCTTTTATTTCAAGTTTCTTTTGACACTTGACATTAAAAGTCACGGTTCTCGTGCAAGCACGTCCCCGTCACGTCAAACTGACAGATCGGCGCGCGCACTCAGGAAATTAGGCAATTTCCGGACTGTGCCTGCTCGTGTCTGCATTTAATAGCACCTACAGTTATTTAGAGTTTGGTAAGTAAAGCTAGGACACGAC
Source organism: Trissolcus japonicus (assembly GCA_030522925.1). Taxonomy (NCBI): domain Eukaryota; kingdom Metazoa; phylum Arthropoda; class Insecta; order Hymenoptera; family Scelionidae; genus Trissolcus; species Trissolcus japonicus. Next base: position 31,907 of record JAPYZS010000592.1, on the reverse strand, counting down.
CATCGTTAGAGGTACTCTGGGGCAGGCTGCCGTTCTACTACGATCGATTGAGGTGAAACCTCCGGTCGGTCGCAGTATCGTGCTTCTACATCGGGAGTCTCCGCTGCACTTTTATACTTCTCAAATCATAACATTTCATTTGATGGAACAATTTATTTCTATGTTATTGAGAGCTACATTATTTTTCATTTTTGTTGCCATCAAATTATATGATTCTGCTACAGATATGATGTATATTCTCCCGTATAGGTTATTCTCCGATGCTCAATTACACGTTTTGTAAAGAAAGAAATGTAGCCAGAACATTTGAATGAAAGTGAATCATTATTCGTTATATCTGATAACTACGTGTAAACATTTTTTCAACGCAAACATCAATGTATACAAGAATTTAAATAATTTCAGAGGTCATCAAATGTGTTTAACCGTATATATAGATGTAAACTCCGAGACAACAAGACTTTCTCTTTTGCATTTTTTCAAATTCCTCAAATACTACGATTTATACGATTTACAATTTTTTTATAATTCTTTTTTTATTCTTGACCCAAAAAAAAAAAAAATACTGTTAAAAATTTGTCAACGTTTGATTGCAATTTCTGAATCAGTTTCCGTATTCTCACACAGATATATACAAGTCCCGCGTCTTATTTAATGTTAACAAATATGAATTTGATACGATTCGGTACAGCGATTTATGAATATTGTGAAAGTGTTTATATATTCCAACGTTGTCGTTGGCAATTTGCAAGCATTTCTCCTACGCAAAATTATTATGTACCGGCTTTAAAAAAAAATATATATATATAATTTTTTTTTCACAACTGATGCCTTATATGAAAACATTAGAATTACGAAAATTGTCGGTCAAAGTGACCCTCGCTAGGGAGAGCGATGATTTCGCATCGAAATTACAACCTTCGAGGAAACACGTCAACTTTGACGAAGGTTAAGCAAATTTTCGCGCTGAACTACGGAGGATTTGCGCGAGAGGACTATAATGTCAATGGCGCGACTCGGCATATCGTGACGAGTGGCGCAGCCCATGGCATTTCGCTTGCATACGAGTGGTTCAAATATGGTTGTTGAGCGGCTGTAATGGAGATTTGTGCACGGTGGTCGGTGTTGATAATCAGCACGGCGGGAGAGCAAGGGAAGTCCGGGGTCAGACGCGGAGGTCGGTAATGACACACGCGCATATGCGCCGCGCGCAAAACACGAATTGGCCTCATCAAAGCGAGCAAACAATGTCGGATGGCTCGACAACGTGTGGTTATCTGAATCACCTTACAATGGCCGATGTCGGTCGTTGAGTACGCAAGCACCGCACTCACCGGTACGCCACATTACTGGGATACTCAAACTTTCCGCGCTGATTATATTCTCGATAGCATTCATTGCCGCGCGGATAATGCTATCGAGTTTCCAGGCTGCTGCTGTCCAGAATTAGCGCAGCTTTGTTTCAATTTTGCCCAATCCAGCTGGAAATTTGTATTAACGATGGAACGCAGTATAATTACTGAGAGTTGTGAACGCAAATTTTAAGTTCTTCTCATTATTCCTTTGGTTATTATTATAAGTGCCCATCTGAAGAATTTTGATAACATTCTTAAAAAAGGATAGAATCAATTCTTCGTTCGTCAGATATGACATTCTTCATTCTGTCATTTTTATATACATTAAAAAATGACGTTCAAAAAATTGTCCAGTTGTTCAAGTTGTCCAAAAGTTTATTTTCCATAAAAAATAATGTTTAAGGACGAATAAATTGTTTTGGGAGACGATGATGAAAAGTGAAACGATGTTCGAATGGGTTGGGACAGTGTAACAGACATTGATTACTATCAATTAATTAGACAAAAATATGTTGCCATCAATTTGCATGCATCAGATGAGATAATTGTGTCGTAAGGTTCGTACATGACAGTCTATTACATAAATAAACGAAACTTTCTTCAGCCGTCAAATATATCGTGGTAGCTGTACGTATATGGAGCATCGCGAGAAGCTCTGACCGGCAAAGATGTGCATCTAATAAAAATGTTAATTGCACGGCTCGTTAGAAGACCCCCTACGAGGTCTGTTAGGAGGTCATTGCGGGTTGCTTCGCAGGGAGTCTGCCGCTATTTGCCATTAACTGTTTTTTGCGCTGTCCTTTTTACCGCTCGACTATTTATCGGCGATTCTAATGCACCGTCTCTTTCTCATATTGGATCTGGATTAAATATTACTCAACTTGTCATAAATACGTTCGCGCATATAAATAAATAATTAATTGAAAAAAAAAAAGAAAACTAAGCGAAGTACGCGCGCGCCCGGCACACCGGGCGCGGTTACGCGATATCTTACGAACGACTACCTTTAATCCCAAAATAAAAGCCAAGTCAAAGTGAATGAGCCCGAAGAGAGGTCAACCATCGTAAAGTAAATTTGGCAAAAGAGCGACGCAGATGTGTGTGGATACGTGAGTTCTATATTTCTCGTAAGCCGGACACGGACATGCACACACGAACTCAACAAAGAAAGGTATACGCGAGCGAACGAAACGCAACAGATTCATCACTGTTTTTAGGCATTCAATCGTTTCCGGTTCTTTGCTGCGAGCGAGCGACGTCCAACTGAATCCTTGGTGCTTTTCTGCGAGTGCTTTTGCAAGGCGCGTTCCGTCCACTGAATTCAGCATTGAACCGCGCCGCTTGAACCCTCGGACTCGCTGGCCGACCTTTCCTTTTATACATGTTATATTCGCCGGGTTTTAGGCACAGAAAACTAAAAAGCTAATTTACTTTAAAAGTATCTGGCGGTAGCGCTCCATCAAACGGACCCGTTTTCAAAAGCTCGGGTGTCTGGGGTGGCCGTAGAGTATTCGGCGAGGAGCGCGCGCCCGGCTAATGCAGCCAGCGACAGATTGGCGGTGGCTCATTCTCTCGACTCCGCTCTCGCCCCGCAGCTCATTCTCTGCCCACCGCCTCTGTACGTGCGCCATGGACCGACGAATGTCCATTTCGCTGATAGATCAAACTGCTGACTAAAGCGTCTAAACGTGCATTTCATGCAGAGACCTTGTTATTTGAGCTAAAACCGTTCCATCGGTATGACGGGTTTTGAGGGTCGCCATTGGCAGCGACAAAAGCGCAAAAAGCAAATTGGATGCATGCGCCGCCGATGTGTCCGATGAATACCCGGAATCCGCCAGCCCGGGTCAATCAGAGCGAATCATCGCGGATCGCTGTGATATCGTCCTCAAAAAGGCCAATCCACTCGAATATCCTCTGGTACATAATCAAACAACATTCTGTATGGGTGCTGACTACAATCATTCAACTAACTATTTTTCTTTTCATCAAAATGTATGCCAGACAATAAACATGCAACTTACCTTTATTTCAGCTTTTGATTCTACCAGAGAGATTTATATTTCTACACGTATATAACTTTTGGAGATAGATCTGTAATCAAGTTTTGTTGATTTTTTTTACACCTTTGTTGATACGTCTTCCGCTTTAATATCAGCCTGAAAATCTGTTATAATATCGATCTGCATCACGAGCACCCTAGTATGACGCAACTTCCCTACGTTAGAATTGCGCCAGAAGAAACGTTCCCTTCTCTAGGTCAGTAGACCAGCGTTTAGTCTGACAGAGTTTATTCAAAACATTTTTTTTGTCTGGTTCAATATTTGCTTTTGTGAATAAACATATTTTGTCTCTCGCATCAAACAGTTTGTAATGAAACTTCAATTTCTGCAGATTTTTCAAACAAATTGTCACATTTTGTTTACAAAAACAAAAGTGAAAAATTTTTTCAGTCTAGAAAACATTGACCAAACATTTGAATGATATAATCCTGAATTAGTCAAAAATAGTGTCATAGAACAAGTGTAAAAGTTTAACAAAACGAATGAAAAAAGCGAATGTACTATGTATAATTGATAACGAATATATTTGTTGTGTGTGAAAACGCAGAGAACTATGTGATTCGATTACCGACTGTATACGACGATATTGATGGAAGGCTAGCAAATAATTTTCCATTTTCGAAAGCAAATTCACGTCAAAATCCAACGGTATGGTATGTGGAGTGGCCTTGATAATTGTTCATCGATCCAGTCGGTCGGCTTCGTTTAGTCTGACAGTGCATCGACAGTGGGGAGAGGCATTTCTTACACCGGATATCGATTGTTCGTCTCCTCGTATGGGATTGAGGCACTAGAAACAAGAAACGAGAAAGCAGGGTGCACCGACCACGAGACATTTACGCGAAGAGGGTGGAAGCTGAGAAAAGAATGTTCTTAGCAAGGGCAGTGGCATTACTTTTATTCCGTGTCATTTGAGCCCACACCAACGCTTGTCCGCGTCTACCCTAAAATAACCAATAGATTTTCTCAAAGTGGTTGCGTGGTCTGAAAACAACAAATGCCTTTCGAAATGCCACCGAAAATTACGACCTTTCCTTATTCATCACCTTTGTTTCGTTGAGTTTTTATTGTAACAAAAACCTTTATTCGTTTACACAAAAGAATGACCACCAATTTAAGGACATCTTACCAGATTCAGAATAACAACTTATTTGTGATCAGAATTAACAACTCATGTAGAAATTCACGTCTGGTCCAACGATGGACCAACGTTGTGAAAGTTGAGTCAACCTTGGCTGCCAATCTTCGGTCCAGAGATGGTAAATCTCTGGGATGAAACGTTGGCTCAACTTTATTTGCCAGAGTTAAACCAATGTTGTTCAAATTATTCAAAAAATTGAATTATTTTATTTATTTTAAAAGTCCGATGAATTTGAGTTTGTTGTTGGTTCTGAGGTGGGATTCGAACGCTCGTCCCTCGGATCTATAGTCTGCCACTCAGTCCACTAAATATGCTATTCACTTATCCAGAAGATTTAATTGTTCCAACATTGGCCCAACGTTGGCAACCGATGTTCTAAGCCAATGTTGGATAAACATTGGATGCCACCATTGTATAAATGATGTATGCCAAAGTTGGTTATCAGATTTTGTTTTTTAGATTTCTGGCAATTTGATATATTGGATTTCAATTTGATAAACATTGGTACAACATTGGCTGCCAACATTGGTCCAACGTAGAATCGGTTGTTCATTTAGGCTTATCGCTGGCAATTTCTACATGGGAAGTTAATGAAAAACGATAAATATTTTTTATTGTTTTATTTATAGGAAAGTTATTTTTATTTGTTGAAAAAAAAATTTGCAAAATTTCTCATCGGTACCGCACCTACGCTAAGTGTATTTTGCGAGCAATTTTCTCGGAGTCACAGTTTCTTTATGATTATAGTCATCGCGTCTCCCATGTCACAGTATAATAATTGATAAGACAATTTGCTCGCACGAGACAAAAGCCGTGGCTATTGTCATGGCTATTGCACAGCTATGTGCATGTAGTACGATAATAAAAATCGTTCCACACACCCTTGATTATTTGCCATATATCCCGGGCAATTACCGCAACTCTGTTTTCAAAACTGTATGTGGAAAAAACGATCGGTGGATACTATGACCATGAAATTATATAAAGATGAAAAGTTAATGCCGTACAGACTAAAAGACGGCATCGAGGGTGCCCTAACCTTCAATCACTGGGGGCTCTTATGACCCCTACCACGATCCGCTGGGGAATATTCCAGTGATCATGGGGCATGCGACATCAAATATGCAGCGCGGTCGAATCTACGGTTATATGCTGTGTATGAGTGCCGCTAGTGCGACGCTGAGAACTACCCCTCAGCCTGTTTACGCTAGTCAGTTTGTCAAGGGGTGACGCAAAAAGTTTCTCCGGATCTAATATCTATTACACAGCCATTACGAGGCATAAAATTATGAACACTTCACGCGAGCGGCCAACAATTTCTTGACCGCGCTCTAGCACGTGTTATTTTTTTTTTTTCCATCCAACATTTTTCTCCTCATAATCTATTTACTATTTCATTATTTTTTGCTCGGCGATTCGACGAGCCAACGTATAGGTTGTAGCGGCTGCATCGATATGCTCAAACATTTAATGCGACGCGTGATGGCCGTTGTACATGACTTCCAAGTACCAACTACGATGTAACCTATCAGAGACTTGAATAATAAATGCTCGGGACGCGACCGGTCACGCTACGCAGGAACACTAGCTTGTCACTTCAAATGTCAGATTCGAGACGTCCGAGGATTCTGCAACGAGGTATTAATTAATGAATTGTCCGCCTCGGCGCCATAAGCCATTTCTCCATTATCCTTTGGCTGCTACGAGGAGCACTACTTTGTCATAAGCATGTCGAGCGCTTGCAGGGTCATGCTTCGAAGCCATTATGTTATGTCTTCATGGATAATTCCGAAACAGCGAGTCTGCTCGTGCGAGTTGTACGAGCGAATTGTCTTGAAAACGATCAAGATAAGATCTCTCTCCTTTTTTTATTCTCTCTCTCTCTCTCTCTTGTAATCTCGGTACGAGTTTTTGAACATGATGTTATTAGAGGTTGAGTTGTTCCTGCAGTAGGTTCGAATAGGATTTGAACAAGTACTTTTTACTGGACGGGGCAATTAATAGCACGGCGGACAAAAGTCCTTGACAAACGGAACACATGTCCTGGTATATGCTTCCGTGTGTAGCCGAGGCCAACCAAGTCGGAGGAAGTGTGAGAATATAAAACACGTCGGTGGGAGGACAAAAGTAAAATGAAGCGGCGTAATGTATGCAAATTTTCATATACCACTCGGCCATTATGAAACATTTTTGTTTTATTTTATAAGTTATTACGATAATTTTTTTTAAATTCATTTTCAGTGAAATTATAATTTCTATTGATTTTTTTAATGTTTATCGTGTAAGTTTTATTGATTTTTTTCTGTAACAGCAACATCATTTTGAACGATTCAATATGTTTCGTGACGACTTGTAATCTTAGTTTGTTAACAATAGCCTACACCTGCAAGACTTACAGTAAAGTGATGAACTGATAAAATTAACATCGATTACGTTGTAATTGTTAGTGAACATATAATATTGAGTTTAACCCGACTTCTGTCATTTAACGCAACAACTTTATTTTGAGTATGTTTCAAAGTTACTACTTTAAATATCACAAACGTTGAAAAAAAACATTATTCGAAATAAACTTTTATAATTATAGTGATCAAAATACGATATGGTACACATAATTATGTATTAAAACAAAATTTTATTATTTTACTTTAATAGTGACAATGCGTAGTCAGATACGAATAAATAAATCTGAAAATAAATTTGGAGCGTCGATTAATTGGCTATTAAGTTTTGCTATTAATCTGTAAAGTGTACATTTAAAAATTTTGTAATGCTCTCGAAAAGTAATTGATTGGATCAAAATTTGCTAATATAATCAAGACAAACACATTTTTAACGTTGTGGAAGGACCTTTTTTTATACGACAGGATTCAGTATCCGATTGGAAAACTCTTGAGGAAAGTGGCGGGATTGCTTGCCGGAGGTCTTTGGTTTCATCTAGCGTAAATGTTAAGGGCTGTGTTCGAACGGCACCCTTCTTCCGAACGCTTTAAACAATTTTAAGGCTCATTTCCCCCCTTAAAGCGAACATTCTGTGAGGGTGAAAAGACGCCGACCGGACTTCCAGCTAAAAACATCCGAGACGTGATGCGCGATCGCTCTCGCACAGTTATCTTACAAGCTGCAACCCCTTGGTGAAAACTGTGAAGGTAACCCCTCGTATTTACCAATTACCTAAGTAATCTGCGGTGGCCACGCTTAGTTCTCGCTGGCTCTACATCTGTACTGCGGCCTTCTTACTACGACCTGGTATTAGAACATGGTCGTAAGAGGTTTGAAAGACAAGAGCAATGAATCTTCATGTGGAGAATCAAGAATAAGTACATGGCTAACAACGGTCTGAATTAATCAGTAGGCTCATCACAACTTGAGTAATGTTAATTGGCAGGTATGTTTAACTTTCTTTCTACCAGTGCAATCTCACTATTGGCAACTTTGTTTTCAACTTGAGAGTGGACGTTACAAAATCGTTTTTCAAACGCAAAATCATTATTAGACGGTACCCACAAAAAGAAATACATATTTTCTATATGGGATTTTCATCAATTGTTTTAATGACTGTTATTGTCAAATGCAAATCCGGCAATTTTACGCACGTAATACTCGCACCTCGCGAGCAATTAAATTCAAAACAAAATGATAATAGAGCATAAAGGCAACGAATGGGCACTAATTTTATTCAAATGTATGCTTGCCAAAACGATTCCTACAACCATAAATCATCATTCAAAAGATTTAATACCGCGATTTGTGGAATGATCACAAAAATTGCGTCACGCTGCGGTGACTCAAAATTGACATCTGGATGTACATGTATACGCGGCGCGGCAATTAAAACAATACAAGACATTGTTCAGGCGGTTCTCATCAGGTGTGTAGGCCTGACGTGACGCGCGGTTTCTTTTCATTCCAATTAAATTTCAAGTATGGCCGATGAGTTCGCTCGCGCGCGGTTACGTGATTACGTGACTTCCTTTTAACAGTGTATTAACGACGCACGACGTTACCGTATATCCTCCTGCTCGTGCATTAGCATCACAAAACACGAACTGACGCGGTGAAACAGAAGTCGTTTCGATATGCACTTCCGCGTGGATCGCGCACCTGTGTAAGTACGTAAGACCCCGTGCATCTACTTGGGATAGGATTGTCGACTGTCAGTGTGTAAATCATTCCGCCGCAGTTTGTCCGCCTAACAATTGCACGCGCGCGAGCATTAATTGCGAACCAACGAGCGACCACTTTCTCTCCTCAACGTTTTACAGTCTTGAGACCGACGCGAGCAGCACAATAAGAACCCCTCCTGTTCGGCCGTATTTATATTTCGCTAACAAAAGTATATTCTGGCGCACATCACGCTTTGTATGCTAATTTATTATCGCATAATTGACTCGTTCATTGATTTTGTGTACGCTCAATTAAGTTATCGAGTCAAATAAAATAAAATCAATCAACAATTTTTGTATCGCTTTGAAATTACTCAACCTATCAATCGCTTTTTTCATGATAGTGATTAGGCTTTTTTCAGATAAATCTTTGTTTTGAAGTTTTGAAAAAATTTTTTTGTATTCGACACGATAGAGTTGGAATAAGTTTTGGATTCTGACTCAGAACGAGCAGTAAATTTTGTGCTGCGGCACTCCGGCAAACATACTATTCCAGAATCTGCGCGAGAAGCACAGAGAATATCCCTTGCGGACTTTGTAGCCACAATACCTAACGGACTTTATTCGACATTGTTGAATGGTGGCAGTCTTAAAAATGATAACGAATGACCTGCGAGTTTGGGGGTTTCAGGGTAATGAAGTACGGTCCGAGAATGCCTCCTCTTAGAATGACCTCTTAGACTAGCGTCGATTCCTATGTCAAGCCAACACAAGTATTCTTTTTTTTTTTTTTACTTTGTTAACTATAGTCGTTGAGATTAATTATTTTCTTCAATTGTCAAAAACAAAATGTAACTGAAGTCAATTTTCAATGAAATATTATTATTTTCAATCATTTTTGTGTTTGGACATAATTGAGAACTGTAAAATGAAGAGTAAATTTTTCTTCACGCAAGTCAACTTTGGTATTTTTGTTTTGATTTGTTTTGCAGATAATAATTAGAGCGGAATAGGACAAAATAGAAATAGTGCCCCGTGTACCTTACAGGGTTCATAAAATGCTGCGTTATTACTGCCGGGAACGTAGGCAGTCTGTAATTAGCACTTCAAGATGCATGGGGGTTTCCCTCGTATCTCATTCCGAGTGATGCTGAACGGCGAAGGGCAAAATAGAAAGCAAAGACACGAGAGAGGCGAAGACGCCCTGGCAATTAACTCAAACGAGCCACCCTCCGCACATTCACATGAGTATGACATATGGCGCGTTCTCTCGGCGGATGCGAGAAGATCGCGGAACGAATGTCCCGGCAATTCGATTTTCGAAACGAGCAGGTCCGCTGGGAGAGAAGGCCGCACGGCAATCGCGCTGCACCGGTATCTCATCTTCGTTTGCCGTTCGTGACGAGGACTGGTATACGCTTCTGGACCGTTCAGTGAATTTCTTTTATGATGGGCGCGCCGTCCGAGAGAGGCCGAGAGGTCGTTCGAGCTGCTGGGAACCGGCTATTGTTGATCGCAAACTCGAAGCCGTCGGTGCGCTGCACGCACTCTCATGCATTCACGCCAATGTTGCGCGTGCGGTCGTTTCGCGACCGAAGCTACTTGTAGTTTACTCGTTGCATTCCAAAAGACGAAAGAAAATAACACTGGGCGTTAAAACCCAACTGGAATTTCCATAGCCATGCGAAACAAACTGCCGCATTTTTCGTTCCGTTGCATCTAGATCAATAATAATGACAGAATAATTGTATACCCCGACGAGCTGTAACAGTTTTGTTGGTTAATTTTTGTTATAAAAAAGCCCCTTTGAAAAAAAATTGCGGAATTATGATTTGGATGAGCTGTGCACTTTTCGCACGGTGTTCCGGAATGAAAGATAGTACCGATCTTGAAATGCTGAATCGTGACGAAGATGCGGATAATACCCCCTGTTTACCGATGTCTGAAACAATCCGAGGAAATATATGTGCTTTTCCGTAACTTATAAGGAGAGTAATATAAATTTGTCGGCTCTCGAGCAACGTCCGGGGCATACGTTTCAGTTCCGTGATTTTGCCTTCTCGCTGCCCATAATCCTTTTATTATTGGTACAATTTCAGATGATCCTCGAGAAATCGTCGGTCGATACGCTTGACTTGAAGACGACCTTATGCGACGGTACTTCATCATGTAAGGTTCGTGCTACAAAGAAACGTACCACATAACTTTCGAATAGAGAGAGAGAGAGAGAGAGTTCAGCAGAACAAAATATACGAATTCGATGTTCCGACAGGTTTAACTGCTGAGCAACAAACAATTTTTTCCACACAAATTTTCCACAAATTAATTACTTCCAATGTACTCTCTATCGAGATAGAATATACGTGTCACGAGAACAGAGCTACCGCGATTCCAATTGCAGTGTGATCTCGATGGACCGGATATCCCTCGGTAGGGGATGAAAGACACGCACCAGTATATAAATCTCGTTCTATACTGTCTATATCTGCTATGTCGCCGTAAATAGTAAATGCTTGTTCGCGACGCCCTCGTGCACTAATGCCCAGTCTTCATTGTTGTTCTTTTGAACTTGATCTTAAGGCAAAAATCATAAAGCTTCTAATGTACTTGGAAAATTTCTTGCAAAAAATAAAATTTGAAATTAAAATGACTTGTTCCATAATATTAGAATATTAATTAATGTAATGTAAGATATGATTTATGACTGTCCAATTAAAAATATTTCAATTGTATTTTAAATGTCAAAAGATGGAAAACAAATCAAACAAAACATTGTGTTCAAATTGATATTCGTAGATTGTAGAAAAAAAGATGAATCCCAAATTGAAAATTTAAGAAAAGAAAATAATTCCAAAAATGATTTAGATTTATAATTTTGTTACTCTCTTATGCCAAAATTTTTTTGTGACCTGTCAAGGGTTTTTATATGGTTCCACAAAGGTTTATAGTTACAATACAATGATTAAAGTAAGATTTTTCTATTATGACAAGTAAATTTAAAAAGCAGATACAAAGAGTTGATTAAAGATGAGATGTAAGAGTAAGTACGAACGAGACGTCACACTGCTCCTGTGTAAACTAACCATGTTGATATTGTCCATTCATCGCATAATCATAACGAAATAAACAGTGGCCAAGTGTATCTGTTTGAGCCCCACCTTGGAATACAAACGTTGATAGTATTAGGTTTAATTGCAGCAGGAAACTACCAACAAGCTGCGTGGTCGTTTAACAAGGCGAACTCATTACCATTCATCAATTTGAGCTACACTCCAGCCGAGTGACCAATGGCTCTCTGTTTTACGTAATGGGTTACGGCTCGACATTCGTCACGACGTCCCGTACAACCGTACTTATAACTAGAACACCCTTCCATAGGTCGTTTAGTAACGACTCACTTCAGTACCATCTCAGTTTATTAAAACAACTCTTCTTCTGCGTTTCTTGAGACAGCTGAACAAACTTCATGTCGGTCAAATTTTAATCAGGATTTGTACCGTTTGACCTTTTCGGACGACCAGTGATCATAACACAAACGTGGCTAAAGGTTAAACGAGTTTCTCTAACGAGTTGACAAATCGGGTCTCAAGGGGGTCGTGCCAAAGCAGACCTATAAACCGAAGGCCGAGAGGACCGAGCCAGCGAATCATCCGTTAGCGTACTCCAGTATACGTTTATTGCTCTTGTTGGCAACCTCGTAACGAATGACTCTCGCGACATGGCTATGTGATGTCATTACTACTAAAGAACAAAAGTTATACAAATAAAATTGTTTGGTAAAATAAAAATAAATAAAATACATTATAATGTTCACAACGAACAGAAAAGCTGTTTAAATCTAATCTAGGCCATCAAACGTCAAATAAAAAGTAACATATTATGCACGGGAAAAGTTTTATGGGAAAGTACTACAGTTGTATTCGCTGGACGATGTTTTTGCTTTGGGCGCTCAGCGAAGGCGACAAGGTCCGTTTATCCTCGGCCTCAACCTTTCAGGCCTGTTCACTCCGATCTCCCGAACAAGAAATCAGGCTGGAAAATGATTATCAGTCATCTTATAACTCAATGGAGCCGGAGAAAATTGCGGCGATTTTTTTGTCATTGCGAATGATATGCATGGCGTGAGGAGCAACAAGAAAAAGAGTAGCGGTTTGCCAACGAACGCGACTGTGCGTTACTGCGCTGTGGGGATGATGATGGCACGGACTCATTTTGCTAGCCGTTCGGTGGGTACTCAAGGCGAAACGCCGAGGTATAGTGCGTACATTCACGTTGCATCGCACACTCCCTGTTATTTTCTGGAAGGCAAATTATCTTAGCCGGTCGTGGTGCACTTGCCGCATCGAGAGCATTACCCGTGCTTGTCTAGAAGAAGTAGCAGAAATGCTCGCACCGCACGTATCTCGGGCCACCACGCCACATCAATGCACGTCCTACTGGATTGCGGCTCAAATGATCTCGCCGCCGCTCTAGCCGCAACTTCGACTGCAACTCTTGAGATATGTAAATAGAGTCTGCTGCTGCGTAACACTAAGATGTGCTAGGGTCTTTATGCTTGCATGCTCCAAGTTCGCAGTACCGTTGAGAAGTGTCAAATCATTCGCACAATACAGTTTCTCGAACAGTTATAAGCTATAATTTCATAAAAAAATAAAAAATACGCACTTTGTTTCATTTTATTCTTCAAATTTATGAATATTACATCTTGAATAAATGATATCATTGCATGATGGGTACAAAAATATTTTCGTTAGATCCAACAAAAGATGAGGCTCACTTGCACGAGAACATCGTCCAATATATTTTCGGGTATCATAAAGATGCAAGCGGGCCGTAAATCGTAATTTGATGTCTGCGAGTAAAAACACTTCTCACTTATCGGACGTCGTCTTCTGACGTCACGTGGGCATGGCTTTTTGAAGGAGGCTCGTGCTCTACTTGACTGACTCGATTTAGATTGGCCTCTCGCATGAAATCCAGATTGACAGCTACGCGAAGAACTAAATTAAAACCAATGCGTAATTTTTTTTTTTTTTTTCAATCAAAATATGTATGAACTTAACTATATTATTATTAAAAAACATTGTTCAAAAATATCAAACCAATAAAATATTTTGAACAATCAAAATATTCTCATTTTAAGACACGTCAACAACAAAATTAGACAATGAACAGATTTTCATCTCATTATTAATCATGGCAAGATTTTCCTCTTTATAAACAGAAGAAACTTTTATTTGGTGTATCAGCAATCCATCGTTGAGATGCTCGCAGTGTTTTACCCTCAACTATTCTTGAAGGGTGAACGACGTGCGATGAAATCAACAAGAACAACTTCTATTGTACTGTAGCAAAGCACAATCATTCCCGAGTGACATTAACAGAAGGGTTGAATCGGTTATCCTATTTCCATCGTCTTTCTCTGTCCAGCCCAAAATGACAGTGAAAGCTCGTCCTCGTTTGTCTCTCGATACGTGGCCAGATCAAAAAGAGGGTTCTTAAGCAGCAATACCGACATATCTCGATTGCTCCGTTCTTGTTATTGCCTGTCAATTGTTCACGTTTGCCGTTATTAAATTAATATCGGGGCTAACTTAAGCCGCTCCGAAACGCTACACGGTTTGGACGTCTGGTTTTCCCTTATTTTGGAGAACCTTTCCCATGAGGATTTGCGGGCTTTCATAAACCCTTTTGGGACGCGACGTTTTCAGTATTCTAATACAATTGCAATATTAGAAATTATTCAAGATCGTCGCTGATCTGAAACAACTTGCTTTCCACTGGTTATGACTATTTCTCTTCAATATAAACGCAAAAGTCAGGTCTTAGATCTTAATTGCGTCCACTTATGCCCTCGTGCCTTCTCTCAGGCTGAAACTAAGTACGTGACATGTTTATGAACTACTCAGGGTCACTAATGTTCGATACCCCTAATCAAGCTTCTGCGCGTATTCCCAGACTGCTATTTCTTTTTCCCGCTCGCGAGATTCAGCGCCCAAGGTTTTCTCCACTTGGCCACCTATTGATCTTTGGGAGTGCTTTGATCTACCGAGGGTCTTTCCCGATGTGCGACCTTATCTCTGCGTGCACCGAACGTGCTCCTCAAGCTGACCCTGTATACTTCCGACACCTAAGTTTATCAAGGAGTTCTTTTTCGTTCCCCCGTGACAACAAAGTGACCGAGTAATTAGAAAAACGAGTTAGCGCCGCTAGTTGCAGAAACTTGGCAGGAAACCATGTTCGTTTGCTCATCTTGGGCTTCGAGACTTTGGAATTAACACTCAGGCCAAGTTCGAGGCAAACAATACCAACTGATTTCACTTTTAATATCTTGTCTTATATGGATAAAGAAAACTGATTTGTGATCGTTTCGTGTCTTTAATTAGTAAACTGTAAATTAAATAATTAAATAATACTCGGAAACGAGTTACAGTTTTTTGGTAAAATGGCATAATTAACTCAGTATCAATTGTTATTATTTTGAAGCGAGGTACTGATTCAATTTCACTCGACATACAGTTGTTCGTTTCTACAAAAGTGCAAATTTACAATTAATCGAAGGGGCATAAAAAACGTATGATTGCAGCATCGCATGTCATGAAGTGGAACGTACGTAATTAGAAGGAATGAACGGAATCGGCGCGGTGTTTGATCGTTTTGTGTGCCTTTGAGATAAGGAATGCCTCGCAGGTTGAGAGAAGGTGTTGGTTACCTAATTGGAAGCAGCGCGAGTGATCGTTTCTCCGCTGAAAAATAGCGATTCAAAGTAATTTAGCCGGGCTCGCGCGGTACTATACATCACTGGGCTTCGGAGTGAGAATATTTAGGGAGGTAATTGCCGATATATTTCGTTAGAATTGCCCGAAGCAGTTCGCGAGCCCGTCTCGTAAATTCCTTCCCGGATGTCCCTGCATTTTAACTTTTACCGTGTGGAGTCCTGACGACCCTTTACCTCGCCCCGCTCGCCATCCCGAGTCTGTTATTTCTAATTAAATTTACCTCGCATTTGTTTTCAGCGCCCAAATGAAAACCGTGCAGAAATATTCTTAATGGGAATCCAAAGGTTATAATGAAGATGTAGTCGTTTAAATGCAGTAATTTTTCGTCACAAACTTTTTTTTAAATACAATACAGGCGATCTTTATCGTCCCAAAGAACCGCCTGATATATTTCGTGAATTCAATATTTTGGCAATTCCATTTTTTGTGTGTTTTTAATTAACTTTCTTACAAGGATGCAGATCAAACGATGATGTTATCTTCTTAACTATCATGGTAATTAAACTCCGGAAGACATAAGGTTTGGCCTGAGGGGGTCTTGCTGTGGTCCTCGAGTTCTCTCGTTTGTAGTAGCTAAGTGCATTTGACAACGGAAGCTCGTGTCGCCCCTTTCACAGCGCTTTTGCCCTGAGCGATATATCTCGACAACAGCATGCATGCACTGTCAGTTATATTGCTATTTGACATCCCTATGATAATTGTGACAAACCCGTCGTATCCGCAAAATTAACAGCATCGAAATCTGAAAGCATTAGATAGAATTGAATTATAGAAATGTTTATTTCCTGCTTTTTAATTTTGATGAACGTGATGAAACGAAAAAATTGATGAAAGATGAACGTGAATCAGAGAGGCAGTTTTCTTATAATCATTTTGGGTGAACCATAGCCGGTGCTAATTTAAACAACTTAGTTCAGATAAGATATTTAGTTGAATATTAACGACGTCGTTAAAACAACGCATTTGCGGTTCGTTAAACATGAGGGATAAATTACCACGGTCCTCCGGTCAAGAGTAAACTTTAGATGTAAACATCATGTATGCTGTTGTATTTATTATTATTGTAAGTTGTATACGTTTAGAATTTATATGCGTAAAAAATTCTTATCTTTTTCATTCTTTTGCTTGTTTTAGTTATTATATTAATTTGACGGAAAATTAAATTGTTAATTTTAATTATATATGGAGGTACATTTAGTAAACTGTTATACTAATACTAGTTGCCTCCTGGTTATCTGTGCATTGCAAGAAAATCGTATACATAACATTGCAATTTTATTCCACATATAATTACAGAAAAACAAATAGAAATTCACTCTTACATGAGCGAATTCTAGCCAAGTCATTTTAATTACAACCAAGATTTTTGAAATAGTTTTTAATTTAGCTCTTCCATCAATTAACATAGAAATTACAATATCATTATTCCGATCGACGAAACAATAATTTACGTCTTCAAACTTTGGACTGTTATCACCCTCTTGTCTTGGCTAAAGATTCTTCAAGTATTTTCCTAATCGAGATTTTAGTTTTTCAGCATCAACCCATGTGTATCTCGGATGACCATAAATCCATCTAGTCCACAGATTTTTAGCCCTCGGTTAGCGGGCCGCCACAACGACGGCGCTTCGATATAAAGCCGCGTGTTGAAACTCGACTCTAACCTAGATAACAACGATAAAACTGTTAGCGGTATGTAAATTTCAACTTTTGCATTTGCGTGCTACGGACAAGCAGTTTTGGAGCGCAATGATTTTTGTTCTGCTACAAATCCATAGCATAACTAGCTTACATCACTTTGTAGAACTAATTTTAACATTGCGAAACATAATTTCCTTTCAATTCAATTAACGACATCTAAAATTTGAACAAAAATTGTTAAACAAACATTTAATCAAGAACTAAAATTTGGATGAAAATTGTTTAATTAATGTTTTTTATTCTAGTAAGGAACATTTTGATGGAACTATTTTTACAAATAATTACATTTCAAATAGATGTTGAATGGGTGTATTGTAGGTGGTGGCAAGGTGATATTTTAAGGGTGTGCAAGCACGACCCCGGCCCAAGTACTCACCAAGTCCTTGGGGTTGTTCGCGAGTGAGTAAGTAAGTGGGTGGACTAGTTAGGATGGCTAGAGGGACAACAAGCATAAATTCTCAGACAAGACGAGGGATGACCGTGCTGCACGCGATCCTTTTCATCCCTCTTGCTCGTTTCTGGCCGCAACTCTTACCACTTCGCGGAGACTCGTCTTTCTCTTGTGTTAGAAAAGCGGCGTCTATCTTGGCAAAAGATATAACCAACTCCTTTCCACTTGGCAGGCAGGAAGCACGAGATAAAAAAAAAGAAGCCAAAAAGAAGCATGTAAAGCAGAGAATTCCCTTATCCAGGCCGCGCCCACACCACTCTCGGACGATGCTGGGATCAAAGGTGCGCGGCGACTTTCGCAATTTGTAAGAGCTTTATGCTTGTCCCCGTTAGAGCTTTTCAGATCCCGCTGAACATTCTTTCTGCAAATGAAAACAGTCTTTCATGATAAAATTCAACATGGTACTCTCTTCTTTCATTTTGCCTTCGCCTGTGACAGAATAAATTATACTTTATTTTTGATGATTTTATTATAATACACTTCTGTAACTTGAATTCTTTCTCGCGGTGTTTTCTTTCTCGTTTCGATTCAGTCGGATGATTAAGTTTCATACAAAAAGGATAATTGATTTTCCGAATAGACACAGAAATGCGTTAAAGCAATTTCATGTTTTAAGAAGGTTTGACCCGCTTAATTAAATTTGATGGATGACAAATAAACGAGGGAAAAGTTATGATTTTTGTTTGATGAGAGAATTTCAGATCACGGAGGGAAGCTCGAGGGTCAGTCAGGCAGACATTCGATTTGTAAGGATCACGCTTCCTTCTAAGAGGCTGCTCGTCAGGGTGACAAGGCGTTAAAACGTCACCTAGTGGACGTTGCTGGCACATACCAAGCACAGTCGGAATACCTAGCAGAGACTATACATCAACTTGTCTATGATGTTATACAGACTGGCCGGCATATTCTGCATTCCAAGGTGCGCGCACAGTCACCCGCTGTCTTCCAGGACATATCGGTTCTAGATTTGTTTTCAAGATTTATCTCGCAACACAAAATCGTCCAACAGTTAACAAAACTGCAACTGAAAAAAAGAAACATTACATTCGTTTGTAAGAAGTATACACAGCTCAAAAATAATAAACAAGTGTGTGTGTTTTCCGTGTTGTCACGAATGTTCGAAAGAACTGTGCAACTGAGCCGTCAAGCTGTGTTGTAGGAGTGTTGATCGATGGCCACCCGTCAGTTGGCGCCACTTTTAATTAAAGCGCCCTTAAGATTAGCTTCCCTTTCTTGCCTTAGTATCCTTGTAATTGTTTCAAATCCATCCCCTATTCAAACCCCGTGCACCCTTAAATGTTTTTACAAAGAAAAAAAACCACAAACTGTCGAGGTGACAGATTCTATGAGTTGGCTAACGTTTATAAGAGTGTTTTAGAGGGGTTGGTATAGTAATTGAAAGAGTTTTAAATAAGGTGCTCTATTGTGACAAAACGATAGTCATCAACTAAAGAAGTATAATGTCTTGTTTCAATTTTTAACCGAGTGACAAGAATAACTGACGTTTTAGCACGTACAAAATTTAGATTTAAAAATACAAAACGGTTTACTGGAATTCAAGAATGTATGATAGTTTCAAATGGTTGAGTTACACGTTACTTGGGTGGCTCGGGGGTGTTTGAAGTTACTTCCAGAGTATCACTGGCGCCAGTTCATTTACAGGTGGATACACCACAAGCCAAGTCGTAATGGAAAGCTCTCTGGAGTTAACTTGAATTGGCGCAACTCAGCCATGCATCTGGTCAGTCTGGATTGTTAAACTTTTTTTATTTACCGTCGGAGATCCTTATTGTTCTTGAAGTCAATTGTTTTGTATTCGAGTGCTGTAACATCGAATTAAAAATTGAAACATGGACTATTGTATGGGTGAATGTTGATCTGTCAGTCTGATTGATCTGCAAATGTAAAAAGAACGGACAAGAAAGTAGACACAGCGAGATCAAAGACGTTGAAGATGGAACAGCTTTCTTTCAAACCAGCCATCTGAGTGGTGTTTATCGGTAACCTCACGATGTTAACCACATGGCTACGGTTATTTCCGAGCTACACATTCGACAACCTGGCAACACATACCGAATTGGTATTTAGCATCTATCTTAGCCATGCTAATGACATTTTTCATCACACAGTTCACTGTAGTAGTTCAGACATCACACTGACTTTTCTGACATTTGCCTTCAAATTAGAATACTTAGGTTGAATGTTGTTTAAATGAAGATACTGAAATTGTAATTGTAAATATTATTTACAATTCCACAAATGGGAGATGAAGACATTTCAGAAAAAGAGATTTACATTGCATGTTAGTTAAAAAATGTTGTAACAATTTATTTTTATCAGTGAGACAAAAGGTAAGTAAATGATGTTTTTTTTTAGTCGAAACTTTTAATTCAATAAATTTTTTCTGTCAATATTAACATAATTAATCCAACACTTTTGATAAAATATTTGCACAAGTTAAACGTCATAGAAGTAATTTCAAATTTATTATACAGATAACTGATTTAAAATTTATCACCCAGATCTCCTACATCTTCATTCCAGTTGGCACCCTACGTCCGTCACTGCTGCGACTTGACAATGTCCAATGGAAAGTAGGGGGACATAATTGTTCGTCAAACCTATTAGAAATGCGAATGAACCTAGACAGAGACTGTGCAAAGGAATAGAAGCAAGAAGGTGACAGAGTGTGCTCAAGCAATCTTACCCTCTCACCCTGTTTATTTAAATAATGCAAGGGGCAATGCCAGGAAAATAGATGACTACAAAGCCTTGAAATCCGCGACGCGTGGGACGCCGAGCCCTTGAGGCTCGTGCGGAGACAAGCCACCTGCCACGATAACGTGGTTACACTATTTTTCCAAGTTAATTTCTTGAAAAAAGAATCGTGTTCGAGACAAAAGTGTCTCGTGCATAAGCAGATGTTTCTATTTCTCAAATACGAAATCTGATTGTGTGGATAAGCGTGACTAAAATTAACTGCAATCAAAATATTTTACCCGGAAAAGTAACGTTGGTTTTGATGAATTGTACTCTGTTTGATTCAACTTAAAATGTTTACTGAAGCAATATTAAGAAACGAGGGAAAATTCATGCTTCCACAAATGATAGTTTGGATCTTCCAAAATATATCATTTTTAAATAACTATCCGAAAGTTTGTATAGGTGTACTCAGATATCCTCTATCCAAATTTAATTTTGGTACGATGATGTACACAGTTCTCGCTATAGCACTTTCATTGTTTAATTTTCAAGAGTTACAATTTGATTAGGTCTGGCAGATTTGATGCTCGGGAATCAACTTTGTGAGACGCGAAGATAGCATCAATAGCAGTTTCTGTATCGCGAAACACTTCTTTATAAATGAGAAGGAGCTTGTGGGGGGCTGCGCATGACACACAGATGGAACGAGTTTCGAACCGAGTTCAGATATTCACCGGTTGATTACCGTCCCGGTTAGGGCGACCCTCTGCAGAATTCTCTTGGGTTCGCTAACTCGACAACTGACAAATTAGCCTGGCGTACCGACGACACTTGCAAAATGGGGCGAAAGGAAGGTGCCTTGCTTTGCTTTCAATTTCGTAGGACATCGTCGTAAAACGGACCGGCGACGGGACGAATTGCCGTCTCTCTGTTGATCTTACCAGCAATGACAGGCTGGATTTCGATCACAAAGCTCAAACTTGTATATTTTATAAAAAAAAACTTATCAAACAATAAGTTACCTTTTAATTCACAACTTTCAAGTGACTATTTTTGTTCAACAGTCCTCGTATCCGAGAGGTCTATGAAACGATATTTTTTTTAAACCGACGGCGTTCTCGTGCAATATGACTGACATTGTTCTGTCAAGCATAATGCATGAAGGGCTTGTAACCGCAGAAACGTTTCGCATGCGCAGGCAGATTCTGCGAATTGAAAATAAAAATGACGACGACCGCGTTGGGCATGAAATGGCCCTGCTTCTGTTAGCGCCGAGCTTCCAAACGCCAGCCAATACTTTCGCGACCGCGCAGCCCGATCGGGGGTTGCTTTCAGGAACAAGGGAGACTTGTTATTCACGAGGCGCAGAATCTCGGTGTCGCTTTCACTACAGTTGCTTACTGATAAACGAGCGCTTAAGCCCGTGCTCCCGCACCTAACTTCTTTTACTTCATTTTCCAGCGCCTATCCCTCTTGCATTTTAACAGTTCAGTTTACCGATGCGGTTTAATCTCCCGGGGCCGAAAATTTTGCTCTTATATTGTTTTCAATTTGAGCGAATGTCGTCGGTCTCTTGAAACGAATCGTTAGTCATTATAAATTGACGGTTCTCATGTACCTGTCGTGAGAATGCCTTCTTGAACGAGATACATCTATGTATTTATATTACTGTATTATGCTAATGCAGGAGGATTCGTTTATTGCTTTATCATACAAACAGAACATTCTTGATATAATGACGCTTAAAATGCGCATATGGCACTTACGATGGATATAATTACGGTCGTTATAACGTTTTTATGATTATAATTAGAATTGGAAAATAAAAGGCAATGTTTTGACAGTCACTTTAAAAGTATTTAAATATTGTTGTACTTTAAGTCAAGCTTATAAGGTAAGCGTATGAGTCCCTGTACCAATTTCGAGTTGAAGTCAATTTTAATTTTGGGCAATATTCAAATTACCTACAATGCAGACCAGTGAGGAGTTAGATTTGCATAAATTATAAGTGAATTAAGAAACCGAATTGAAATGAAAGCTACATGGGTGTATGTTTAACTTACAAACTCATTTTGACGTACGTGTTTCTTTTGATTTGAGTAATTAGAAGCCATGCGGACATAAATCTAAAGTCTATTAACAACTGGCATCATCGATAAGTCCAAGCCGGTTGTGAAGAAAGACGTGATATTTAGCGTTAGTGAAAATCACGCGTAGAAAAAGAAAGAAAAGGAGTCCGTCGAGCGTCGTACGTGAGCAGCAAAGGTAGAAACGTCACGTATCTTGACCCCAAGGGAACGATGTCTCAAACGACGAAGAAAGTCCGAACACCTGCACCGCGCCACCGAAAGTGGCAGTCGAAGCAGCAGAGAGGAGGTCTCTGCGAAGCAGCGTGATCACGGATCGAAAAGCCTTAGGGTCTTGGGACAAAATATGTGTACGAAAATAATGTGTTACGTCGTCTGAACGATAAGTTTGTCATAGCCAATTTATACAATTGGTGTTGCGTGCAACGCTATATCCGCCAATGGGGACCCACGAATTCATACTTTACTGTCTCCGAGCAGCAACAAACTGTGGCCTTTGCACGTTCCTCCGTATAATTCACTTGAATTATACCCTTTTGGTAAAATGAAATCGTTTTTACATTACACAAGTAATCCTGTAATTATGTGCAGTCGGAGTAACATTTTTGGCGAGACACTTCGCAGGATCGAATTGATCAAAATTAAACGAATCTTCAAACTTAAAAACACTCATTTGAATTTTAAATTTGCGATTTCGAAAAACATCTCTCCAGGAGTGATTTCGATTTTAAATAAGGTGATAATTGCATTTTACATTTATACAATTGCCTACAATTTCTGAGATTTCTTGTTACCTGATGTTGTATCTATCATTGCAATAATTAAGTGCGGAACATCATAATGAATCAACGTACTAGGTTGAATTAAAATCAAAAGTGTAATTGAATTGAATGGCCGATTTATCATTTGTTCGAGATCTTAATTAAGGTAATATATATGGGGATTAAAGCTTCGATTCAGAACAAACAAAAAAGGAGAAGTTTTATTCTATTGGTATTCCGATCAGAGAGGGTCTCGCATTCATGTAGCGGCATTGGGGACATGTGTCACCCCAAACGATTGCAAGAAAGAGAAAAGTAACGAGAAATAGCTCTTTAAAATTGCATCTACGAGCTCCCGTAAAGGACACGTGTGCTATTTTTAATGTCCCACCGATGCTTACGATAATGCGTTTGAAACTTTTATCAACGGTTATTACGAAACGTGGCTCGAATGTTTCTGACACACGAATTAGTAACATACAATTTACCCGATATTTTTTGTCGAATGCTCAAAAACCACTCAGACATGTGCACTATTTAAACGCTCAATTTTCCACCCATAAGGTCGTTATTAAAATTTAGTTATAAAACAATTTAATTTGTTGATGACTCTGTTTAATAAAAGTGCGTTTATTTGATCGTATAAAATTTTCATTTGAAATTATTTATTAGAACAACCTGAACACAGTCATATGTATTATTTTCAAACCGTCTATTTTTGTTATTTTTATAGCCACGACAATTTCTGTCAGAAATTCATTGTACGTGATTCCGATCGGATATAAAATTGACTAGTAGGAAAGCACAATTCAGATTTAAAATGTTAGCGAGGTATGGTTGGACGATGCGTCAAATGCTGCCGAATCAAAGGAAATTAATCTGTCAGCTGGAAATGTCAAGTGAGCAAATATACGAATTTAAAAAAATGTAGAAAAAAAAGTATTTTGGAGTGATATTTTATTCAATGACAATTTTTAATCTCATTATTGTTACAGATGATGTCATATCACAAAACAGTCAAAGAAATATGTCATCTGGAATTTTAGCTTCGATCAAAAGGATACTTTTCGGACGTGGTAAAATAACCAAATTTTCTCTTGTAATTAATTTTTTTTGAAAAACTCGATAATTCATCAAGATATGTTTTTAGACGATTCTTTCAACAAAGTAAAATGGAGTCATTATTCTCTCAATGAAAAAAGTCAGATTAGGTACACTATTTGATCTTTTGTTTCATTTTTCAAAATTTGACATTTTTGGAGAATGAACGACTTGAAAGAGGTTAAGTGTTGATCGTTGTTAGTTAATGTCTATTCGCAGCTTTTTCTCCTCATCGTCGTACAAACCGAATCCACCAATCAGGGAACCGAATATGCCGGAAAAGCGCGAGAAGAAAGATGACAAAAAAGAACGGAAGGAAAAAAAGCCGGTGATTCGGACGGATGGCAAGTCTCCGATGCCGATGAAAGAATAGTAAGTTTGTCGACGCAGAAATAAGTCTAGGAAACAATGAAAGTGCTATGAGGGGTGTGAAAAATACAAACATCAATTTATCTGATACTTTCGAAAGCAATACAAAATCGCAATGACATTTCAAGTTATCAAGTTTGAGGAAAAACATTTCTATGAGACGAAAGGATTCCATTTTATTTTGAATTTTATATATTTTTATTTTAACACTGACAATTTGAAATTTTTTTTGACAATCTTTTACAGATCGAGATGATAGAGATGAAAGGGAACGGGAGGAAAAACGAAATCCGTCTCGTGACGAAAGGCAGAGAACCCAAGAATCAGCGTCTGCAGATAGGAAGATAAGTTTTCAGAAACGTACGTGTCATTTTCCTCAATATGTGTAACTGAAAGAAAAAGTAATAAAAATTTGACGATATAATTATCTTGAATTTAACCTTTTTTTCCATTGTAGTTACAAAAGAAGAAGAAATGAAAATTTATGAAATGAAAAACTATGCTCATGTCAAACCAATGGATCTGGTTAAAAATTCTAAAGTATTCCCTATCATAGTGAAAAACATCAAACATTCCAAAACTGCTTGATTGTTAATTCAATTACAAAATTACAAATAGTTTTACATTTAAAGAATATCCGTTTTTTCAATAAAGAAAACGTCCAAGGTAATTATTTCGTTGGGATTTATTTAGCATTTTTAATCAAAATTATAATTGATAATCGATTCAAAAATAGTCTCGACCTTGAAAGAAACTTTTTGCAAACGATGTCGAGCAGTCGTTACACATGGTATAAGCATCGTAAAAATGTTACGTCGATGGAGTGTTTCTTTTGGCTGCTGTGACAAGAAGTCGCGAGCGGCTATCGTGTCCTAAGAGATTTAAATAGGCTCGGAGCATACGGTGAGCACTTATTTCCGCTAAGTATTACATTAAGCGTGCACGCGGAATGTTATTCCTGTCCACTGATACAATCTCGCTGCGTATAATTTGAACGGCCGCTTCGGAGTAAGCGGAATGAGTTGGGTTCTTTACAATCGGGACTCGTCAATGCGAATCCCAGCTTTGGTCACGAACGCGCTGCCCAGGCCTATGATTTTATTCCCAAACTTTCGACTGCCTAATCACTCAAATCAGCCAGTAGGACCATCACGCGCGGCGTATTTAATCCTAACGTATGCGCAGCCACGATGTTGTTTATCGCCGACAAAATTTGGACGCGGATAATAACGCACGTAATTACCGTCCGAGTTGATTACTGTTTTGCTTCGGCCGCTCCTCTTTTTTGCTTTCTTTATTTCGGCGTTACAAAAAAATCGAAACCGATGCCTCGTCTCTATCCCAGGTGGCAAAAGTTCAAACTGGTGTTTTCCCAAGATCAAATTCCGAAAAGAAAAAATTTACAACTTTTAAATTAAAAAAAGAAATTGGAAAAAAATTAAAATTAGGTTCTGAGCGAAACTGCAAGTGATTTCATAGCACAGTGTCATCAGGAGCTGAAACAAAAAGCCAATTCAATGTAGCAAATTGGACGCAAAATATCGACTGAACGCAATTCGGGATCAGAATCGACATACGGGATACAAAAAATGAAGAAAAAGATAGGCGGAGGGTCGAGTGAGGCCAAGGAAACATACGATTGAGCTTGGAGCTTGCTTGCTCGATACGTCATTAAAATTGATCGACCTGCTGTTCCGATACCTTAGGCTCAGAAAGACAAGTATGTACATTGAACCGATGGATTGACATTGGTAGTAGTCTATCCTGTTTATTTATGGCCAAGCCCCGATCCCTTATTTCTTTTCTTTACATTTCTGCAATCTATCCAACCCAAACGATAAAACTTATAGGGTCAATCAGGGTAATTTTTGTGACGCCTCGTTTTTGCATACATAAAAAAAGATAAATGGTTAAATAGTGATTTTAAAGTGATTATTATTTATCATTGTATTACAACCATGTTTATTATTTACAAAATTACTTTAATATTCAGCACCATCAATTTTATAAAGTCATTTGTAGAAATCAATAAAAAATAATGAAATCAATACTTATAGACATTCAAGTTCAACTATGGAAAACGTTGTCCGGTTGATTTTAATAAGTCTTATCACCAGTCATCAGATTTTCTGAAAAAAAGACAGATAAAAATTAAAAAATCATCTTCTGGTTTACATTTCCTGTGCCCTCGGTCGTGCTTCATTCCCAAGCAACACAGACAATCTGCACTTGTTTAACAGGAACGGGATTCAGGAAATAAATGAAGCAACATCGATGTTCATTCATGCGTGATCCTATATGGAATAATATAAGAAGAATTTATTGTCACTTGAAAGTTGGTTCGCTCGTTGTCTATCGTATCTATGAGTTGGACGTATGTGCAGATATTCGCACTATCTTGCTTTTGCTTCTCTAGCTGTTCTCTTTTGCTCCTTTCAGTGGTGTCGAGGTTAGAAACGATATTATCTCGGCGCGTAGAACGAATCATTCCCTCCGTGGTCACTGTACTATAAAGGATCACCCTGTGGTTGTATATTACTCACGCCACTGTGTTTTCACTTGGCGCGGCGATCGGTGCCGATATCATAACTCCTTGTCGTGCCGCCGTTCAAGCAGCAAATCTAAACTCGGCGGACGTGGTGTTGGTGTACCCCCATATGGTAGCGATAGTAATTCCGATATAAAGACCAGCTTCGCTGAGGACCGAGGACGAACCAACGGATTCTGCCGATTAAATCGCGCTTCTCTATGAAATACGCGTACTGTGCGTGATCATTTTCTCAGACGACTCGTGTGCACCTCAAATTATAACTTTTCAAACTTTCATTACAATTTTTATACTCAAAATTTTTTTCCCTATTTTTATTTCGATGGTTCGTTATCAAAAGAGACAAGATAAATTGCTTACATACCAAACATTTTTATATAAATTAAAAAAAAAAAGATGTTGCTATCTTAAAAAAATAAAATGTGATTTAATATTGATATTTTGTTTTGTTTGCGAGGAAGCTAATATTTGTTGTGTAAATTTGTGCATTGAAATAAGTCAGTGTCACCGGCAAGCGACAAAGAAAAATGTCTCTCAGCTTTGCGCGTGGCTTTAAAACGATCGTCACCACGCATAATTTTACCGGAAGCGTCGGAGTAGTTTGTAAACACATTTTTTTTTTCGAGCGCCCTTTCAACACAAAGCAATTGCCGTTTGTACATTTTTTTGTATCGTTATAAATAATGCACCCCTTTCGTATACGATTTAATAACCTCGGCTGCTTTTGAACGCCTCTCTCGCTCCCGTGGACGCACGACGTTTGAGTTGGCGTCGTCGCACAACGAGCGTCATGTGAAAACATTCCACGCGTCAATTTACTTTCGAGAATTCGCTCATAAACGTTGACGTATTTAAAGGCGGTTGTAAACCATCTATTTTCGTAGAGCCGCCATAACTCTTGCGGGAAAAGTGTGTCCCAACTCGCGCATTTTCTCGGTAACAATATTTCACGGGATCGCTTGAAATTTCAATTTTCTGCTCTATTTATAATGCCCGTTCAAACCTTGACCTCTGCCTTTGTCGTTTTGACATTGGCCAATTCGTATTGAAACGTGAATGAAATTCGCAAACGAAAAAAAAAGAAGGCGCATTCATTACCCGGTGCGAGAAAAAACTGAGCTCGCAAAAGCGGGTCACATTTTTAACCCCGAAGATTGTATGCAAGCGTCACGCGGCAATATTTTACAGCACGTAACCGAGTGTTAAGGAGTCGCGTGCAAGTCACCGTGCGATCGTTGGACGCAGGCTTTTGGTTGTGGCATAGTGACATTATAGACGAAGGGAAAAAGAACAACAAGACGAAGAAAAGTGACGCTCGGCCGGTGGAGAAAGGCAAGAATCACGGGGCGAGAGCTTTTTGGCCGGATATCTTTCAATTACCCGTTAATATGATAGGCGGGTGTTATTGCAAGTCAGCGCCACGTCGTTGCCCACAGCACACGACCTCTCTGTGATTAATCGACGTCAACCGCAGACCGCGCTTGCGACGTCGCGACTCGCTCTCGCTTCTGCAAATTACCGAATTGACACGAGTTTTGGCTTGTTCGTGAGCGCTCCGCTTCGAATCAGATTTCACGGTTAATTAATTTTGAAATACGCCCATGGCATATTATCAAGAGTTCACAATCATTATATATTTCCTTCAATTTGTGTTTTGTCAATTCTTATTATAACACGGTCATTTTTAAAAAAAAGTGTTTCGATTTAACATGAGTGTCTTAATGTAAGACGCTTGAACGTCTTTATTCGTTACAACCCTCATTGCAAAGTATCCACTACATTCTTTCATTTTTCACAGCAAAAAATAATGTTTTAGATTTCTTTTTTTATAATCAATTTTTAAAATTTTCAAATTACTTTTCTATCTCATTTATATGGGTGAACATTTTGGAATATTTAAAGTGACTATTAAAATATTTGTTCTAAAACATTATTTTTTACAATTTTTTTTTTTGTTATACTTATCGGTACTTAATCCATCGGATTTTTTTCGAAGATAACTTTTAACCCACTTTTCGATTCAAATTTTTATAGGTTGTCGAAACAATGAAAAATATAAATACAAAAAAAGTCCGTTTTTTTTCTACAATAACGTTTAGTAAGGTCCAGGGAGGGATTGTGGTTAAGGGTTGAAAATGTTCATGAAAAGTGTTTTAGTTTGTGACAATTGTTTTTAAAGGGCATGTTACATCTAATCTTGTAAAATTACATTGCTAAAAATGATTAAATTGTTTTCCTCGAAAATTTTGGTATTATTAGACGATATGATAGGGCGCAAGTTGATTATGCAAAAACACACTTAATAATGCCAAATCACAGTTTCAAAAGAAAAGAGCAAATAGAGTTGAATTAATTAAAACGAATTCGATCGGTAGCGGTGCCTATGCTCTAATTTTATAGTTGATCGTTGGAAGAAAGTACGAGGCACGCAACTGTCTCACACGCACACGCACTTCCACGATCGCGTCAGAGAACGGGCGTGTACCCAAAGCGTATCGAAAGCGTGTACCCTTTCGATAACACGAGTGAGAGAGGAGCCCGTAATTTACCAAGCGGAGCTCTCGTGAGGTCCTTGGACCGCACTCATTCTCGTTTCGATGTCCCAGAGCGGCTGCCCTTTTCCCATGATCTTCGGATCGCCTGAATTAGGGAGGTACGTGCAGTCGAGCACCGTGCGCTTATAAATCTCGAGACCCATTGACGTCCGGCGGATTTCTCATCGTACTTCATGCATCGTGCTCGATTTTCAAGTCCACCCGGTGTTTTTCGCGGTCATTGTCTTTGACGAAACGATTATTCCTTCATTTTGAATTCGACCACGAGAACGGATGTTGCATTTACATTTTATTGATTTTTATATAACGGAGAGTGTTTGCCCGAATCAAAAGTTCGTTGCCACAAAAGAGTCGTTTGGACAGCCAGGGCGAATCTTTTTCTCGTTAGCCGAAAAATGCAATGCTGCCTACTCCGAGATTATTAATTGCTCCACCAATTGGGACGAGAGATCTCTTTTATTTCTTTCTCGCTGTGCCAATCAATTATATATTCGGACGCAAAAATCGGTTGCATGATAATTTTGTAATTCCTTTCGAGTGATAAAGTTATAGGTGGGACTCCCTTCCGGTTTGGATATCGATGTGCTCTATTAATTACAAATGTTGGATTGGATGTTGGATTGTTAATGTCGACATTTTATGATTGATGTTGTGAACTACATTTTGTCGTTAATAATTGGCAGAGATATTTCAAGCATTATCCCCCACCCAACGTTACAAAAGACGGGGTATTAAAATTTTCTCTATGCTTTCGAAATTTTATATTTCCTCTTGCATTGACTCCGTGACACTAATTACACCACTTTTTTCGCTAACGGAGTAAGGTGTCAGATTGAAATCTGTCATTAGTATAAGTCTCATAAGACGTAATTTAGTTTTGAAATTGATATATACTCCTGATTATTAATTAACAAAACGAAAAAAAATATTCCCATGCAATCTTTGGTGCACGTTAACCATTAATCGTGTAACAGATATTCAGAATAATTGATTCAAAGCGGTCAGTTTGTAGTGAGTCATTAATATTATGCATAATTTTGCACATCATTCGGTAATCATTGCAAAATAAGTGGCAAGACATACGGCGCGGTTCAAAAAGAACCCTTATTTGAAGCGTTTCGTTAACTGTTTATTAACACGGTCTTCTTGATGTACCTGCGAAGAATGCAGCAAAACATACGGCCGCATCCGCTGCTGAGAGACGATAATTCCGTGAGAAAAGGCTAGGTCTAATAGTCTATCAGTGTGTAACGCGTAATCAGCGGGCGTTAAGCTCTCAAACGAGAAACGAAAGCCCTTACGTGACTGCGCGCGCGAATGTGCGATACGCAGATATATGCAATTGCAAAGTCAAAGCGTCGATGTACAGCAGTGCATTCGACCTCGATGAATCGCGTGTCGACCTCTCGTTCTGCGTATACGTCGGACACACTCTGTATGATATTTTAGGTTTCCGAAGAGGCTCAAGGTGAACGCACAGTTTTACACACTCCAATGATAGCGTAACCTGTCTTTTTTTTTCATCTTATTTGCATGCCCATGTAAAAATTGCCAGCGATAAGCCAAACTGAACAATCGATTGTACGTTGGACCAATGTTGGCAGCCAATGTTAGACAGTCAACGTTGTACCAATGTTTATCAAATTGAATTGCCAGAAATGCAAAAAAATCTGATAACCGACTTTGGCATACATCATTTATACAATGATGGCATCCAGTGTTTATCCAACATTGGCTTGGAACATCGGTTGCCAACGTTGCGCCGATGTTGGAACAATTAAATCTTCTGGATAAGCGAGTAGCATATTTACACGAAATGTGCAAAGACAGCCGATGGAGCAGTGGACTGAGTGGCAGATCACAGATCCGAAGGACGAGCGTTCGAATCCCACCTCAGAACCAACAACAACCTTAAATTCATCGGACTTTTTAAAATTTCTAACACTGACTATAAATCATAAAAATAATTATCTAAAAATAATTACGTGAAAAAATTGTCAATATAAATAAAATAATTCAATTTTCTGAATAATTTGAACAGCATTGGTTTAACTCTGACAAAAAGAGTTGAGCCAACGTTGGCTGACGATGATGGGCGGGCGTTTCATCCCAGAGATTTACCATCTCTGGACCGAAGATTGGCAGCCAAAGTTGACTCAACTTTCACAACGTTGGTCCAACGTTGGA
>JAPYZS010000591.1:0-57678 GCA_030522925.1 Trissolcus japonicus | reverse complement strand
ACACCTGCAAAGGAGCCCCTGGTATTGTTGCACCGCACTAATTGACTTGTAAAATGTTACAGGGCGATAGACAGCTCATGTTCGAGTAGAAAAAGTTATGGGTTCGTACAGCTTGTAAGTTTTTACTGAACTCGAGTTAAGCCTGTTAAAAAATCGATATCATAGCATGTTATATTTCATTTCCAAAGTTCTGCTTTATTCATAGACGAATTATTTTAATCACTGATGATGTTCGAACGAATTTTGCGTTATGAATAATCCATCAGCATTATGTCAATCAACTGCACTTGAAAACGTTGGATATTGCCTCACAATTCACGATGACTTTTCATATAAGTCTGAGCATTACTCATAAAATAGTTTCATATAAGGTGAATTCTTATACGGGAGAATGAATCTGTTAAATAAAATTTTTACAAAAAATAAGAAAGATGAAAAGTTAAAGAGACCTGATATTTTTAACAGTCGTTATTACAGATTGTACAAATTGGCGCATAAACTCAATGGTAGCTGGCCGTATCAACATTTTATTGAACAATTAATAGTTCTTGCTTATGAACTATCAGTGGGGATTCTTACTATCGCTGGACAGGTAGGATTCACTAAAGATATTCGAAACTAATCCTCATTCTAACTGCTTAAAATAATAACTAAGCAAATATAACAACTTTGAATTCAATTGACAGTTTGAATACTTGTACAATCACCGTAATAATTTCAATGATGTGTCTACCAATATTCAATTCACTTTTATAAGTTCCATGATATGTGTTGCATGTATACATAGATTGACTCATAGAAGAAAGGTGTGCTTGTTTTTTGATATGCGTCATACGTAACTTATTAACATACAAACAAAATCAGTCATGATTTGGGTTTAATTGGCACTTGCTAGTCGCACCTTATGGGTTGCAGGTTACGGGTATTCGTACATCAATTCGATTACGGGTT
The DNA here is from genome assembly GCA_030522925.1 of Trissolcus japonicus. NCBI lineage: Eukaryota > Metazoa > Arthropoda > Insecta > Hymenoptera > Scelionidae > Trissolcus > Trissolcus japonicus. The sequence goes on along the minus strand of JAPYZS010000591.1, from coordinate 56,727 downwards.
ACGGTCTACAGATTTTCTTACTGCATTCTGATTCTGAACTAGGGGTCATGGGTCGCGGGTTACGGGTCACTGTACTACTTATTTTCTTTAGTAACTACTTAATTTCATTTGTTGTCAGTTGAGAATATGTCACGATGCTATACAACAACATTGGGATGAGACTATCAATGAGGAAGTTTTTCAAAAAATATTACACGAATACGCATTGAGAAGTCAGCATACGATATTATACTCTACTGGTACTCGAACGAAAAATTCGTTGTTCATTCATTTAAAATCAATTTTATTTTGATCCATTAAAATATAATGTGTTTTTTTTATTCTAGTTATTATTTATTTATGTGTATTTATGATTGACGCGAGTATTTTGTGGTCATTATTTGTGAGGATTATTTTGCAACCAGATGTAAAACGCGAAACTTACCTGATGTTTCAAATTGAATTTCGTTTTATTAAACTGAATGCTATGCCATACATAGCCAATATTTTTGGATCCTTGATTGTTGGCATAAAAACTATGATTTTTTCTAGTACTTGTATAGTTATGAGTTTGCATAGCTGTGCGTTTTTCACAATAGTTGGGTGATATTCGATTTGCATTTCTGTTCTATATTAGGGTCAATTGGCATAATTTTGACGTCGGAGTATCTTTCAAAACCCTGATTTTAAAAATTAATTGTCAGTTTTATATTTAAAGCACTCATATTTATAGATGGAACACATCTTTTTCCAGTTTTCCCGCTTCACAGATAAGAAAGTAGAGTTTGACTAGCTACTACAATCGCACGTGGCACCAGAGAATCTCGTCAGTTTGATGATACTGGACGCGACAAGAACTAAGAACTAAGTTCTCAGTTCCGCAAATATGCAGCCATTTGTGTCTGCTAATATAAAGTTTTTTATATATGCATGAATATATACACTGAGCATTATCACTTAGTATGTTATATGTTCGTTAACGTGAGGTGTCAACTTGTTTAACGTACGAAGGTTAACTTTGCTGATTGTGTACTTAATTACTTCTATTACTTTTATTTCATGCGGAACGATGTATTTTCAAAATCGGAAATCATCCTGAAACATTTTTTTAAGACTCGGGACATTCTAGTTTTTTAAATTTTCGATTACAGCAAATTTTTGTCAATCTTACCCCAGTTCACCCTAAACATCCTGACACTCTTAACTTATTGTTTGTCCCTCGATCACCTCTCTATAAGCTAACCTTACTACAAACGCTTCACTTTTATTGGTCTATTTCAAATTCTAGCCACTTTGATTTGCTGCCACACTCAAAGATACATTTTCCCATGGTCTTTACACGGTTTGAAGACTTGGGACAAACAATGAGTTAAAATTAGGTTAAAGAATAAGTTGTAACATTTATCTTATTTAATTTTTTAAGGCACCAATTACTTTTCATGGGCAACACAATGATGTCAAATTATAATTTGATGAAAAAAACTAATTGTTACAACCAAATGCGCGAGTTTGTACAACGACACATGGAGTCCTTTGAGTTAGTATAATCAACATTTTATCAAATTACTATTTCATGTTAAATTGAAGATTTTTTGTTTCCATGCTGTCGTATTTCTATATATTAATTATTACTGGATTAGCTATGATCGTATCAGTATTATCCTTAGCACTTTACACAGTAAGAATCAGAACATTCTGTAATATTTTTAGATTAACTTCATACAATGTTATTTTCATTTTTTTGTCATTTTCATTCACGTGAGAGTTGATGGTGCTGGTAATAATGTCTGCTAATAGTATACGCAACAAGCCAACTTTCAAAGCACTTGTTTAATTTTGGTATTCAAAAAAATTGCAAATTTTATTGGTTGCATTTTAGATTGTGATTTTTTATTTCAGTTTAAAATAAGAGTAAATAAAAACGTAATTTTTAGCGAATCTTTGGCCGTAATGTTGTTAATGATAGTTCTGGCTTTGTTGGTGTGCAGCATGGGAGAAAACATGTGTCAGCGGTGTTCTGAAGTAAAAAATTGCTGGTTTGTTGTTTACCTAAAATTGTAATTCAAAATACGATGAAACACACGTTTTCATGTTATTTCTTGCATTATTTTTTACAGCTACAATTCAAACTGGATCAATTGGCAAAACATTGACAGAAAATCTTTGGTAATCATTCAACAAATATGTAACCGAGGAATCATTTTCAAAGCTGGGCCTTTCATAATTAACTATGAATTCTTTGTAAAAGTAAATTTTAATTTCAAATGAAAAGTATGCATGCTTGTGAACAATTTTATAATAAATGGTTAAATCTTTTCATTGTAGGTTCTTCAAACGTCGTTTACATATTTTACGGTGTTCTCTGACGTGGGAGAAACAAGTGGATAAATAACTTTTTATTTTATCATTTCATTACATTCAAACGGTCAAACACTGTTTGCAACAAAAATAATTTAAAAAATTATACAAAATAAAGTTGTATGACTCCTGATGACTTGTTTTAGTTAACGAATCAATTTGTTATATCACCTCAATAATAAAACGCCAGTATCATCTAAATATGATTTATATTTTCTCATTTTGAATGCTTTCCAGTTTTCAATTTTCATTGTAAAATCACGTTGCATATTTATTTTCCGATATTTTATGGATAAATTTGTGTTCTTTTATGTTAATTTCCTATTTTACAATTTTGAGCTTGAACATCCTTGAGATAATCCAGATGTTGTCGTTTTTTTCGTTTTCTCTGTTTCAGAATCGCTGTGCTCAAGTAATTTTGTACTTGATAAAATGTTGTGAATTTATAATGTGAATGATTATATGAAAAACAACATTCTTATGAACAAATGAAGATTATTCGTATAAATCCTGGGTTTTTTAAGTCAATGTTGGTTCAATATGAATAACATTAATTTTTCCCTGCGCGCTAGTAGTGCGCAATTCGAGCAAAAATTAAAGAAATGTTGCAATTAACAATAACAATTATAAAATGTTGAATTATTATTAATGATTAAAACAATGCTTTTGAAAATATTAGTTACAGTAAAGTGATAAACGTTTGATCCGAAGATATGGACAGAATTTTTTTATAAAATCGAAAAAAAGGATCATCAAAAGTAGATATTCACCTCAATAATATATTTCAGTACGAAAAAATATGTGTTCCTTTGAAGTACAAATAATTTTTTTATTTGCCTTATTATTTAATAGCGACGTACGGAAGTTGTCCGACATAATATTCCAATATTGAGTGTCATAGAATAAAGTTTTATAAAATTATACAAACATGAATAACTGAAAAGTTTTGCGAAAAGTCTCGTCGTGCCCAGGGGGTAAGAAAAATATAATGTCACACATGAGAGGTGGGCGCTTGTTGACAAATATATTAAATTGTTACTATTATCTCTAATACATAAGATTTTTAGGTTTTACAATGGAAATTTGGAAGGAAAGCGATTACATAAGTTCAAGGAATATTTGCACAATGAAAAACGCACTAAGGACAGTTTGACAGATGTAAAGTTGAGTCTTATTTATTAGAATAGTGTATGTCAATTGTTAATTCCTATTTTCCTTTCCAAATTCAAGGGCTTTTCTGGCCATGGAGAGAACTCCTTCTTTAGTTTTGTTCCCACCAATAAATCCATTAGCGTGAACGAAAATGCACCCCTCAATTTGTGCAACTTGTGACAATTCTTCGTCCCTCTTTCCTCTCCATGGTTCGGGCAAAAACAATCTGAAAATGAAAATCAATTGAAAATACAGTTTCATTTTCCAAATACAAAAAAAAGTTTTACGTTAAAATTTCATCCCTCGCAAATATTTATTATGTATTTATCGTATATTTTTTGTATTATTTATTTCAATTCGAACAATTTTGCATTTGCATTTTGACTTTTTTTCTTCGTATATAATAAAGTTGCACATTACCTGCAAACAAAACTTCCCCAGTCAATGGGCACTGCCTGTATTCTCCAAGTATTATTGGTAGTATCTTCAAAAAGAACGTATTTTATCGAGGTTTCAACTCCCAACTCATTTTCCAATTTGAAAAAGTGTTCTTTCCAAGGGGCTGCTGTGCCAAGTATCATAATTTCTCCGCTAGGGTCGACCTAAAAACAAATATTATCAACTTCAAGTTAGAAAAAGAAATTAAAGAATATCAGATCTGAGTTATTTAATTTATGTATTATTTTTATTTCACTTTGAAACAAAACCTCAAATCACCTCGTGTCTTTTCAGGATAGCTTCCTCAATAAAAGTGCGAGCAGGTAACCAAATATTATAGGCCCTTAAAATAGTGTCGACGAATTCCTCGCCAGTCAATGCGACGGCTTTTTGAAACTGTTCATCAGGGTTCAATTTTCCATCATCGTTCCAAGCTGGATTCAGTCTTGATACACGAGAACTCAAATTCGATCCGATGTAGAACCTGAAATAATAAACCACCGATAAAAAAACTGGAAAATTATTTTAACTTTTATACAACAAATAAAACAACAAAATTATTCAATTAAATTGACAAAAAAATTGGAAATTTCAATTTCAATTTGACATTTAAATTTCAACCATACTTTGGTTCACCGGCGAACATCTGAACTCCATTATCGATAGCGTCAACTTCTTTAATGAAATTTTCATAAACTTTGACGAAGAGAATTTTTAGAATTTTTTCATCTTTCAAGTTTGGCAATACTGTTTGGATGATTTTGGTGCCAAAGTGGCAGTACACCAAACCTGCACTGCTCAGCTTGATATCACATTTGTAGTTTTCGTCGTTTATGACCGTGTCAAAAGTTTCTTTGAATTCCCTGAAAAAAAATTATTTACCTTAATTCAAACCAGTCGACAAAGATTGAATTTTAAAATATTCACAATTTTACCTCATGTGATGGTCGTAACGATTATTTTTTGGCTCGTACTTTCCTCCAACGTCAACAACAACTGTACATTTATCCAAAATCGAATTGTCACGAGATCTTTAAAAAATACATAAAAAAAATAATAAAACTCAAAACTGGAAATAAAAGTAGAGTTAAGAAATGAATAAATGAGAATTGATTTCATAGTAATGTAAGTAGTTTACCAATAATGAAAAAAATTATTTCGAAGACATGAAATTTGTCATTTTAATTGATGCATTACCTGACAATTTGTGCATCTTTGTATTCCGGTAATAGTTTCAGCATGAAACAAGCCAAGGCTTCATCGCAGTGAAAAGTACCATTATGAGTGCCAATCGTCACAGATGACATCCTTGCAAAACGGGTAGTTAACTTGGTCCCTTGAAATGATGACGATTTTGATAAAAATAAGAATTGTCTGCTGCTTTTAATCAAAGTGAAAATCATGGTTACGACGAAAATTGCCGATGTTTTGTTGTTGTTTTTCTAACCATGATTTTAGTATTATGTCTTTGTTATTTTTGCATTTGTACTGTAACCGATATAATTTATTTTACTCTTCTTTGTTTTGCAATTACTTTATCACTTGACAAAATTTTGTTACTAAAAATATTTATTACGAGAATGTATACAGAAACTTACCACTTGAAAACGAATGTTTACGCGAACTACAATGTAGAGCAAGCACGTTTGGGTATCATAAACATAACCTCAAAAACTTTAAAAAGTAACCAGGATTTGGTGAAGAAGTCAGAATTCCATGTAGGCAAGCAGTTTGTTATTTTACCGACAAAGTTACCATTAGTGGCGCTGGCGTCGCTTTCGTACATGAAATAGATTTTTCTCGAAGTTTAAACGTAGAAAAGTTAGATGAATGTGTAACAGATAATAAATACGATCAAATATTTCTTAGTGAATATAAAATCACCAAACATAAAATTCAATTTCGCAAGAATTAAATAATATATATATATATATAATTGATGATATAAGTAAATTCACATTGTTTGATAATAGTTTCTTGTTCATCCGCATAGGTGACATCACTTGTATCTTGTTTCCTGAAGCTCTTGCAAAAATGCTATGAATTTGTGACTTACATATATGTAAGTCCGTTAATTACAGAGAGGAGTATTTTTATTTGTTTTTAATTTTGCGTTTGTTATTTTTTGTTTAAATGTTGATTTTTTCGTAAATTTCAACAAATTTTCGAGTTTGCATTGGTTATTATCTCGATTGAAAAATGTTCGATGTCATTGATGTTTATTAAGGTGGTCGCTTAAATTAATCTGACAATAGTCGTCAAATTAATAATGGTATGAACAATCTTAAAGATTTGTTATGAAAATAGATGCATAAAAGGAGCCGTGTCCAGATAGTTTTGATTGATAAATTGAATAGGCGGGTCACATAACATTATAGCCGCAGTTTAAGTAGATCGATTAAACAGATCAATTTGCATTTAAGCGTAACTAACTTGGTGGCAAACACAGATGCATATATGCCAAGTCGTGTGGCCGGACCTTTCAAATGTTGTTTCCCATGTATTTCTATGAATAGATTCATAAATTCGTTTAGGATGAGGAAAAAAATTGTCAAAGTTGTGTCTGCCCCGAGTGGTCAGGTTTATTAAAAATGATCTAATGAAGGTTCAGATGGATATACATATTAAGTGAATTTAATTTTTCCGAGGTTGTGAAACTGTTCAGTTAAAAAGTTCAAACATGTCAGTTGAGGGTGAAGTATAAAATGAAGACACATCTTAACGGCTCAGAGGTGTCGATAATGAATCTCAAAGTTAATTAGTTTTAGTGGCTGCGATAGGTAGCTGGTCGTGGCATACCGATGCCCTGCCACTCGTTGGAAAGTAAAGCTTAACTGAAAAGTCACGCCACTTGTTACTCGTTAGTGTCCACGATGCCATCTTTACCAGTCATTTAGTCCAGCGTTTCCTTGTAAAGAATTCAGATCGTTCTCGATTGACCGCGTAATTAACCTTTAACTTTTGATATACCAACATGTTTTCAACATTTCGGTTTTCTCATTTCTAATTCCATTCAGCATGCATATCAGTTCTAACCTTTTATTTATATTTTTCTTTTTCAGGTATCAGATTTTCATCCGATAAAGTTGGATACGACGACGAAGACTCGAGTAAACATTTCTAAAGTGTTGGAATTATATCTGAACGTTGTTACATCGCACGAGTAATTGAACCCAACCCAAAATTTGATTAATCAACTAAGGTCACGACAAAATAAACAGTGAACGAACTGGTGAAGTTGAATTGCTTATCTGAAGTTTCAACGTGTATATTAATTCATCAAGATATACAGCGAACAACCAGGGGAATTAGATATGCTCATCTAAAATACTTTCATCGAGAACTTTAGACAGACTAAATAAAGTCTCATGAAGTTCGTGTGTAAGTTTGTTATATACAGTGAACAAATTTACAAATTTAAAATGCTAATCTAAAATGCTTTCGTCGATTTAAATGAACTTAAAATTAAAATTAATTCTTTTCTCAACCAAAATTTTAACCCTTGGACATTTGCACCCAAGTAAAAATGTATATATGGGTCCATAAATGGCACATATATAGAACATGTGGGACATTTCTTTAAATACATATATGGATCATATATGGGTCCATATATGACGCATAAATGACACATAAATGGATTTTTTAGGTGGATCGCCATATGTCACAAATATGGAACCATATATGTGACATTTATATTTCATATATGTACCATTTATGTGACATTTATGGACCCATATATACATTTTTACTTGGATAATGTATAAAAGTTGGACTATCTGCATATGCATATGCAGCGACCCTGAAAACCTCTATATATACAATTTTAAGTTGAAATAAATCAATAGAAAAATTCATGACTGAAAGGGTTAATCTCATAAAATTTTACCAATTGGAATTTCAAACATTTTTCGACTAAACATACCAATCTTTAAGTTAAAAATTCGTGAACATTGGAGAATTTGTATCTAAATAGTTGTTTCTTTTAAAATGTTGATTGTAAACAATTCTACACAGAAAAAAAAGTAAATGAATTTTATTTGCTGATGCAAGTGAAAAATCACTGAAATTTCAACGCGTGGATTCAGAAAAAACGAAAGAAACACAAACTAGTTTGATGTTGAGAGACCTTCGAGCTGCCAACCTAAACCTAGTTTATTTTTCCTAGTTTATTTTTGTATATTTTTTGTTTGTAGAAATGATTGCAAATGACTGACTTTAAAATGACTTGATTTTTGTTGAATAAGATTTGTTACATAGAATCGTATACCGACATACGGATAACTGCACAAAATTTGAACAATGAACTGTGGACGATCATATACTGCAATAATTTGATGATTTCTTTCGCCGGCGGCAATGTCCTGTATCCTGTTAGGAATGTTGTCTAAGACCTTCGGAAGAAGTAGCAGAGGTCACATGTGGTACTTTGCGACAAGCGCAAGAAGATGAAAACTCGCGTGTCGTGCCAAGGAATTTATTATCGGCAACATTCGCGCAAACTTTTCTGCACCAAGAAATCTTCATTCTCGAATACACCGCTTCGTCTGTACCGTTGGCCTCGGGATGATTATTATCTCAAAGCCACAATCTTTATTTTAATTAAGTTGTTCCCGCAAAAATCACGACGGCTTATTTTATGATGCAACGTCGAATGATGTACGACAGCCAACATTCGTAACGAATAGTGCCACATTATGTACTGAATTGTACAAAAAATAATGCATGGCTATTGAAACTAACGACCCTTTGGGGTTAATTTCTACAAGGTTTATATTGTTTTTTTCATTTATTTTCACCAGAAATTGTTTCTAATCAAACGTTTTTAATCTTCTATTATAAGGAACAAACTTTTTTACTCAGAACCACTGCGCATTTCTCTAGTTAATGATGGCAACAAATCATCAATTTTTATTATTTATAATTTCCTAAAACCACCGTGTTTTTTCGTCAGTTGATATTTTATTTTGACTTATTTCATAGCTTTGCCTAAAACAGGAATGGAAATGAATGTTAATGCTCTTAGCCAAGACGAGATGAAATGCAATTTTATTTTATTGTTCAAACAAACATTCATAAATAATAGCCAAGAAGTGGATTGAATAAATTAGTTATAATTATAACTATTTGAAAAAGCAAACATTGCACTGAATGTAACTATAGGCGTCAGTAAAAAATGTACAAGAAAGCTCGTCGGTCATTTGTATTCTTCGCAATTATTTTGACGACAAGTGTATGCAGCGAACGTTGTAAGCAACTTTTATCTTTCGTGCAAAATGCTTGCCAGCCGACATTTGACATAATGTATTATTTATTAAATGTTATAACGTACGAAGATTTCGTACGAACGGCGCGTGGACAATTGTCTATCGAGCGTCGACTTTCTTATATCGCGCACCATATACGACCGAGTATGATCTTTTTCTATGACCGCACGTCAGCTGAATGTTTATCAGTTTCCAGACACAAGATCGAGAAGTGGCGTGTACCAATCAACGTGTGTTTCTTTTTTAGTTGCTTTGATGTTTCGCCTTTCATTTACACGCGACCCTTTTCGGTACTTAAGAATTCATTGAATCGCAACTTGTATACGGTTTAATTCAATTGATCAAATATGGCCTATGATATATTTAATTCGCCACTTTTTGCGCCTTGAGCGACATGGAACCGATCGAGAACGCACCTTTCAGAATGAAATCACAACACAAAGAGCGAGGCGATTTAAAAAGTTCTAAACGATTGAGGCGCACGTTAATTTAGATCCGTGCTTTCGCAATTTCAAATTCCTCCAATCGGTCGTAAAATTTTCGTCGCATCATCAGATAGGTTTGTATTTTATTAGTGCATGGCTCCGATCGTAAATGAAACCGGCGAACGTCGCGGCTCCCTTGGTAGAGGCGAGACGGACGTTTGTATTGAATTTACCGTCGCCGATGTCTATTAAAATGAGATGGTTAAGGTACGGCCGTACCGGCGAACGTGTAACCGAGTCAAAAGAAGGAATAACGCCGGGTATTATTTCGCGGAGTAGTAATTGGGATTTTCCGCGTGGGGAAATATTCCATCGGCGAAATCACGAGTTATGGCCACCGATTACAGGCGACGCGCGGACTACAAATTTCCCATAGCAGCAGATTTGTACCTACAACCGGCGAATATCGCCACGGGAAGCTTGTAAACCGTGCGGACAAATTTACGCGCTTTAGCGGTGCCGTGTTTTAGCGCATGAGCATTTTATTGGCCGGTAAATGAAAACGAGTATTCGAACGTGCTAAAAATCGGGGGGAAAAACGTCGCAGCGACACCTGGTGGCGCGACTTCGAACGAGAGTGTAACGTTGCGGGACGTAATTGTTTTAAAGAGATTGACTCTCAAAATCTTGTAATCAGTAAGAGAGCGCCTTAATGAGAATTTAAATAGCGCGCCCATCACGGTAATCTCGCTTATTCTTGTGGACGTCGGTTGCGGTACGAATCAAACGGCCGATATCATCTGAACGACCGCGAGAAGACGTCACTCGCACCTAATTATCGCTCGCTCTTCATTGCGCCTTTGGAATTTGCGGGCTTATCATCGGCTCCGCTCCTTCCAGTGCTGCCAGTAGCGATGCCTGACCGGATCTACGAATTACTGTCTATCACTTATCATGCCACGCTCGCGCCAAGGTTTCTTCACACAATCGCAACCAAGGATGAAGCAAACGGCAAACGGAAGAAAACTGATTCAAGGGGATCCAACGATTCTTCGACCTTATATATAATTATATATATTTTGAAAAAAAAAAAAAAACCGGCACTTAATTCGGTTACTATAACTTTTATAATTAATTAAACATTCTATATGTAAGGGTGTGAATAAGGATGTGGTAAAAGAAAGAAAGAAACAATTCAAAGGACTTGTCCATTGTTTTAATATCATAACCCTGCCAAATACATTGCTAATAATAACCGTCATCATAAACATAATAGTACCAATGATAGCAGTAATAATAACCGACAATTGTGATAATATTTGTGAAAATATTCGATCCACCGTCCGAGCGTATGGTGGTCAATCTATCGATGGGTGTACTCGTGTGCTACGGCGCCAATCCGTCTATGTGTGTATTTACACAACCGCCACGCACGATGTTGTAGCACCGAACAACGTTGTGCCAATTGTGCTATGCCCAAATATCTTACTTAGAATAAAAAACACGATAGGAGATTGCGAAAGAGATCCGAATGTGATACTTGGTTACAAAAATAGGACAGACGTCATTTACTTTTTGTGTCTCGAACATGGTCGTGCAAATTCGGCAGGACTTTCCTCGAAGTCAAGGGAGGTTTCTTTACACCGTAAAAAAAATGAGTTGCAAAAGGATACGTTTGAAGATTTGCAAATTTCATTACCTAACTTTATATCTTGCAGGTCATGAAATGATCATGCAGGTTTGATGAAATTTCGAATAAATAATTTAGTATACTTTCACTAAATTTTTTTTACGGTGTAGACCTGGAGTTAAACATCACAGCTCGTGTACCGCAAATCCCAATAAAAATATTGTTCAACAATTGTCTCCCACTACCACATAACAGCGAATTGGCTCAACTAAAGCAATATAAATATTTGATATATACACAACAATCCAATAACGACGCTCCTCGAGTACCCTGTGTGACGTCATCCTTATATACAATTCGACCATTCGGATCCCTTGGTAAACAATGTTCAACTGGTGTCGGTACGATAAAGTTGCTGTACGAAATGACGGACTCGCTTGCTTTTGCGCAAGTTGATCCCCGCCACTTGGATCGCAGTCGCACACTCATAGGCATAAATATTATACTCGCGTATGTGTCTAATATATTATTTTCACTAAAAGAGTTTTACAATAAAAAAAAAATTTGTATCCTTGGAAATGTACACTTCGCACCGATCGCAATAAATAAGTTATGGTTCGCCAACGAACGATACAATTGAGATAGTGATATTAAAAATAAACATAACACATAACCGTACAGCTTTTGCGTCAAGCATTGAAAAAAAAAGAATCACGTTTAAAACAATTCTATTCAATATATATTTCATTCGTTTATATTATATATAAAAATTATAATATTTGTGTTTTTGTTCTGCGCCCAGAAGCATCGTAAGTTTCAAGAGACAAGAAAAAAAATGATATAATGCCTTTTTTCTGTTTATACAGTAACTTATGTCAGTAAGTCGTAATATATTAAAAGTCCTACCGGATTAAGCTTATAAATACAAGATAGTTTATCTCTTATCATTTAATAGTTGCGGCGCCTGCGAACGTGAAGTTGCTTATCCTATTGGCTATTTTCTTGTGCGCCCATGCACGAATAAGTGAGCTGATAATGTTGATACGTTCGTTGCATATGATTGAGTCTCGACAATTTCTACTCAGCGCCATCATCAGTTCAAAATAGCACGGGTCACGTGACTGAACGTACCACGTGACCTTCCCAGCCACTCAGAATCCGGGCACGGCGTACTGCGTGACGACACAAGCCAATCACAATCGGACACGTGGCGTTCGATCACGTGACTTTTCAAGATATCGCTTTGTTTAATTTTTATTTTAAATAACAATTGAATCATCGAAAGGCAACTTAAACATAATGAGAAACTAAACCAAGTATAGTGCTTGCGCTTGCGCCCTGTGATAAATAAATCCGTGCGAGATCCGAGAGAATTACTGGCCCCCATTGATTACATTTATTGAAGTCGCTTTATCATAGACCGTTTATGTTATGATTGTTTTATATCTTGCTTCGCCGGTTCGCCGCTCGTTGAAAATTATTTACATGATAGTGAACGATGCAGATTTTAACATTCATTCTAAAGATTTTGGAATTAAATGTGCTATCCTTTTGCATTCAATTTTTGTTTAAATTAAATGAAAGTAAATTAAAAAAATCATTAAATAAGAACAATTTGTTTACAAAATTTTTTAGTGAAAACATATTGAAACAACAAATTTTAGTACAAATGATTAAACGTTAATGGTTATTTATTAATCAAATTTGACACTACCTTGCGTAATACTGAATCACATTTGACGTGATTTTACTTATTCATTGAAACTAATTTTGAATCCATGTTCACAGCAGTAGGAACGTCGTGATAGGGGTGCTATTGCAATAAGCCTCTTTATTTATTTATAATTATATTGTAATAATTTAAATTGTATAACAAATTTTTAACTATACTTTTTTCAATAAAAAAAGGGGCGAATATAGAAACAATTTAAAGGGAGGAATAATTCAGTTCAGACCCCTTTCAATATGTACATATATTTGTTTAAGTGACAATTCATTTTTCCGATAGAAAAATAAAAGAAAACTGGGATGCCCGATCCTCCCTTAAAATCTGCCCTTAATGATCAAAATCGAAGGCACTTCGTAAGTCTATCGCATTCCAATAAATAAGCATAAATCAGTCACAAAATTAATGCCAAGGAAAGCGAAACGGATAACATCTCGATGTTATTGTGCAAAATACGTGCGTGTTTCCAAAAGGCACTAGTGACGGACTTGAAATCTAACATAATTGAGTGCCCCTCTTTTTAATATACAAGGCACGATTTCCTAGTCAAAATGCAACATCGATTATAAGAAAACTGGCTCTTACTGGCACCTCAATAAAAATTTGAAATCCATTTTACAATTCTTTTATTCTTCGTATCTAGATGAGCATTATTTCGAGTGGATGCCAAAATAAGTTGCGTACAAAGTGAACAATTGAATCGGCTCATCGAACGACGTTTCGAAATTGTATAATATAACGTATCACAAAATTTACAATTCACAATGATCGTAGTAAAAAAATATCCGTGAAAATATAGTGGCATTTTCGTACGACGCTTGGGACCAACCAAAATTTTTTAGCCCAATGGTTTCCTGGCCGAAAAAGCATAAAGCTTTGATTTTTTTTATTTACACCTTTCTTACAGTATGATTGCACCTTCTACTTTGGCACCTTTACAATTATCAAGACTATTCATTGATATCATTAACGTTTGTAAAAAATTTTAGATCATTCTCATGTTATTAATTCCGATTGACTATTAAATGTTTGTTTTAATTTTAAAACAATGAATAATAAATGATCAACGTGATAATAATTGCATAATAACATTAGTTTTGATTGTTTATTAAGAAAGGTTTGAATAGCCTTGATAAAAATATCTTTCTTATTGCCATAAATCATCCAAACGAGATCCTTAAACACTTACGAATCTTAAACCTATAATCCATTTTTGTTATCATTCACACCTTCGGCCATTCGATAGAAAATCTAATTGAATCCCCCATCTTGAGAACCAATATGCAGCGCATCCCTAATACTGCTATCATTTAGAATACACAAAAATTCATCGATTATAAATTGTCATTGATTGTCCGTTTTACAAACGCAAAATTCTTTGTGCATTTTACAATTGTTAATTAATACGTTTGTTTGTTTTGCAAACATCACATCATCACAATTGTATATGTTTAACTGAGCGTGCTAAGTCCCAAGCTCCATGATAGGAGTTCTCTACAGATACCTTCGTAAAATTATAAAAGTCGTCTCACGACTTTATGCCCTTTCTTTAATTCGATTTTCATAGATTCTCAATTGAAAAACAAACATGAATTATTTACAATAATTGAAAACAATTTTTTCGCACCAAAATGCATCAAGCAAATGATAACAATTTCACGAAGTCAAACAAGAACAATTTTCAAAAAAATTAAATTTTGTTAGAAAAATTTGCATGATTGAAAATCTACTTCAAAATCGAGCAAAAAAAAATAAATCTATAAACATTTCTTTTTAAATAAACTTATTGGAAATGAGAATAAAATAATCTTAAATTAGCAGTATCATTACTTTTACTGGCTCTATTTCCGTAACGTTGTAGTCTGTGTATGATCTGACGTAATAAGTATTGCTGATCTCAGTTGTGATAGTTGTGTTTGTGTTTTAAATCTCCACATATAATAGGGATCGGGTATTTCGTTGTTTTAAAGTTTTTCTATTCTTCGTTTTATAAAATAACGAAAAGCGTATGAGTAGAAACGTAATTCAAGTTGTATACAGATTCGAAGGAAATGCAGGTGAGGAAAAAAAAAAACAAGTTCAGTAAAAATAGTGCTCTAGACTAGTTGAGCTGGCTCTCATATCATTTTCATTTAAATAAAAGTTTGAATTTCAACAAATTAGCTAGAAACAATACTCGGCTCGCTGAACCTGCAGCCATCCTCGTTGCGTTCGCTTTTCTTCTTAAATAATTACTTTTTTTTCTCTTTTTACATCACATTGCACGATTCAAATATAAATCACAATTTTTTGTTCATCAATTCTATCCAAAAATTGATCCTCCTAACAAAGAAAAAATATTTCAAGGTAAATATACCAACTATCGTGACGTCAGTATCTCTAAGCCTGATCGATGCATCATAAAATTGAAACGAAAAACCAAACTTGACTGAATTTTGTACATAAATAATTTTTTTTAAATAGAATTATTAAAATTTATATATTTTTTTCCAATACGTTAATTTCAGAAACATCGCGATGCAGGGTACAGTTACGATAGGGGGTACATTTACCTCACCACCGCACAGATCTATCGTTCGCAAAATCTGCGCGAGTCATATATTTTTTGACCGGCGCATTTCAAAGTCCGAATCCTTTGAATTCGATGTTTTCGAGGATTATGCAAATGCGCAGTGGAATTTCCGCGTTTCGAACCGCGTCTCCAATAGATTTGAATCATGCAACTCACTATTGGAATGTTAATTGCACGGAATGCAAACGCCTCTGCGGCAAGTGTACCACTTATTGACAGCTCGTTGTCAAGTGGCATCATTCGAAGAATCCTTTTCTCTTCGCAGATTGAGAAACCCAAAAAAAAAAAAAACGTTTTATTATCAGACTGATTAACTGTGTAGTTTCGCTTACTGCCTCCTAATCGACACGGATTTAATGCCCGGGGTTTATGATTCGGGTCCGAAGTTGTCCGAGGAGGATTGTTCGTCAGCATTGGTGCCAACTCTGCGATGCAATTATCCTAAGCTCTGATTTAAAATACCAACCGCGTACGGCGGAGTTGGCAACGCTGATCGTCAGGTCCCGAATGTAATGAAAGTTAATTGATGCTTGGGGGGTTTTATCAGTGACGCTTCATATGGAGCGACAGGTGATCGCTGCGCGAGAACGAGCGTTGACATAAGTGACATTTGAAGGGCTTCTGGCCTGTGTGTTTGCGATAATGTCGTGTGAGCTCGTCCGAACGAGCGAACTTCCAAGTGCAGCCTTCCCATGTACACTGGTACGGTTTTTCACCTAAAACAGAAATAACAATCGGTAAATGTTACTTTTGCTTACTAAATGTGTTACGACATTTCTTCTTTGAATTGCAACATTCTGAATCAGATGCACTTTACTGCGCAGAAAAAGAATGGATCCTACGGTCGGGAGCCGCGTAATCGTCTACTGCGCAGCGCTTCGTCCACCATACATGCGCAGAAGCCTGAAATCGTCTTTTCGCGACTTAGATCGTTCCAATTTCTGCGCAGTAAATTGCAGCTACTTAATCTGCATCATTGGAAAATAAATGGACGTTTCAAGTCACTAAATAACTATAACATTGTATTCATATCACACTTCAGCCACACGCATCCATCAGGTTTGTTTCTAATAAGTGTAAAAAAACGCGTGGCAGTGTTTTATTGAACAACGTTGACTAATCAACTCGATTCTCGACTTTCTCACTAGAATCCATAAGACTGAAGACCATTTTTCCTAAACCGTTATTTATAGGACTTACAAAACTCTTTTGTTTCGCGTTTCGTAGAATGGTACAATGCGCATTCCCACGCACTTATAACACCGGTTGCAAACGTCGCATGGCGACTGGCATCGATCGGCTATTACTCCCGCATTAAAGTCCGCTGATAAATTTTCCCGATCGACTTAATACATATTAACCCACCGTTACCTGCGTCAATTTCATAACATACACCTCTGTGAATGCGACTCTTGCAGCGACCGTTAATTCCGATGCCGATCGAAAATTATTACAAAATCAATTGGCGAAAACTTTCGCGCGCTAATTGATACGTCGAGTGTGTTCAGATTTGTTGAGCCAATTTATATTCAATACACAAAATTGACGAAAAATCGGTTATCAATTAGTTGCCGATTTATGGACCGATTTAAACAAATCAGTATGTGTAATCGATCGACATTGATTATTCACAAATACGTACGCGAATTTATTACTACAATCGGTACAGTTTTTTTTACCGATTTTTTGCCGATTTCTTGCCGATTTCTTATCGATTTGTTTAAATCTTTGCTCAAATAGAGAAACCAAAGTGGACAACCGATTTATTGACCTATTCAGCAATTAAACAAGTTCGGAATTGGTATAAATCGAAAATATCGTAACCAAAATCGTAACGTAATTGGGACCCGATAATTATCAGACTAGTGAAGTGGTCCTTGAGAGTTCAAAGTGGTTGTATATCCCGATATAATCGACAGGATTTTATCTCGAAAATCTGTTTCAATTCAGTAAATATTCTGTCATCGTTGATCGTCTCGGTTCTTGAGCATTGATCGATCGTCTTCGGTTTATTGTCGGGTTTCATTGTCGGCCATTCGTGATCGGGCGATGCTGGATAACGCGAGATTAAAGGAAATCAATCGGTTCATCTCGCCTCGACTGACGGCGCCTCTTATTTCCGTCGAAAGTCTTTTAGCCGGCGCCCCTAATGAGCCGTTGGACAGGTGCCATTTATCTGAATAAATTCCACCTTACAAGGGTCCAAAAATCCGCCGACTGATTTGCAGAAACAAATGAAACCGATTTTCTTCAACATTTTATTAACGATTTTCATCTTCCTAAACGATTTTGCGCTTTTGCAATTAAATCGCCAATTAGATTGGATGGATTTTTGTCTTGCAAATTACCTTTTTTTTCAGTTTATCATTGTAGATTAAGATTAGCGCACATAAATAAATGCTGGAGAGTAAGTTAAGTAATGAGCCCAGAGATCGGTAACCTATGACGTAAGCAGACACTAAAACTGCACGAAATTCGATCAAACCGCACAAGTAAATGGATAATTGATGTTCTAATTTAATAGCACGTAAATGGATTAATTACGTGCGATTATGCACCCAAGTTAGAAACGCAACTTACATAATTATCAGTTCACGTGCCGACGATTTTTCTGCCAATTAATTGAAAATATGATGAAATATGTATTTTTTTTATATTCGAACTTTTCAGATCGACTTGCTGTCGACAAAATAAAAAAAGGGTGTCAAAATATTTCATTTATTGATTTTTGTTTAAAATTTTTTATTAAATTCATTTTTTGTTCATTTCCGTAAAGTGTGTGCGGTCAGAAAAAAAATGTAATTTCCAAAATTTAAATATTAAACTTGTCACGCCACTCGTTGATAAACATGCGAAATTCGAAGTTACAAGAAGATGCTCGTCGAGAGTGCCACTTGTCACAAGTGACAGGTTCTCGTTAGGAAAGATCGACCGTCGGTCTATCTGCCGCGACACATCGAAGGAATATCAAAGCGACCGATATCATCTCAGGAGACGTCACTTTGCACCCAATTATTGGACACTTGTCGGTTATCTTGTGTGCCAATATGCCAATACATTTGTATATTGTTTGTTTCGGATTACCAAGTCGACTGAATCGAAGGAGAAATTCGAGTATGAATTACTGGTGGCGCCGCCTGGTGACAAATGTTCGAACTACAGTAACGATGGAAGAAAAAACATGGAAAAACATCAAGATCTTTGTTTCAATTTTCTATCTCATGGATAACTTTTAGAGATCAAGTTTATTAATTTAAAAAATGTATTTAAACAATTTGAAGAATAGTTTTTTACAGGCAACATTGGTATAATTTTTCAAATTTTTGTCAATTAAAATCGTTTTAATAAATTGTTCTCTCATTTTTCGTACAACATTGAGATGAAATTTTGGTGAAATTTCTTATAAGTATTAACTTAGTAAATATACTTATACTGTCGCGCGAGCAAGTGACTTCCATATAACGTTATATTGTTCCCAGCGGGTTACACAAAATTTAATACGTTGCAGCTGTGCCTTCATCCTTTTTGAAGTGTTGCGATATATTGTTTCCTGTTTCATTGAAATTTGTTACAACAAAATGATATCTATTAAATGATATCAACCTATTAAATTTTAGTCAAATTGAATAAATTTTATTTAAAATTCTAATCAAGTTTTTTTTAATTGAATTAAAATGTACAGGTTGAATGAAATTTTTTCTGAGTGTATTTGAAATTGCACACATCTATCAGATTTTACTTTATTAACAGTAAATTATGAAATAACATAATTACAAAAATAGGAAAAACACCAAAACAATAATTTTTTTTTTCAAATTTGGCACACTTTAAAATTCTTTCGAAAGAATTGGAATCATCTTTCTTCGTATAATTCTTATCGTAATAATTGAGAGATCAATCTAATGAGGTGCAAATAAATCAATCATCTTGACTTATCAGTCGAGACAAATTGGATATAACGAATGTGGCGAATTAATTGCAAAGACGTCGGTCATCTCATGTAAGTGTCAAAACGAATCAAGTTGGAGTGCAACAGCAGCTGTGATTGACTGGCCGAAATTGGGCTGAAAGCTCAATGAAAGGCTGCCAAGTCTTGGCTAATTAAACGGGCCGCTTCATTTCGCTTGGATGTTTCCAAGTGCTTCTCGTGCACAAAACATCTTTCGAAACAAAAATATAAGAAAGTAACGAAAATGTTTGAAACAAACATGTTTTAACATTAATCTCTATTCATCTAAACAAATTTATTTTATAATTTTATAAAATAAATACTGTCTAAAGAATAAAAAAAATATATATAAATATATAATGAAAAATTGTTCTCACCAGTGTGTGTTCTTTTGTGTGCCTTCAGATGAGAGCTTTTTGTATAGACTTTGTCGCATCCCTCGACGTCGCATCTGTGAACTTTGCGACGTTTCAGCGCATCGCCGCAATCACCGTCGACGCTCAAATTGGCGTTGTTTGCGCCCACACCGCCGTTGCCTCTTGTGCCCAGCCCGATACTTGCCGAAAGCGAAGGTCGCTTGTGAAAGACCCTGTTTGAACAAAATATAAATTCCTAATTGATGAATACAATTTGGATTTTAAATAATATCGGTATATTTCGATATATAACGATAATCATATCGATATATCTCGAAATATATCGATAAATCTCGAAATAACTCGATACATCTCGAAATGTATCGATAAATCTCGAAATGAATCGATAAATCTTGAAATTAATCGATATATGTTGGTTTATACGAATATACATCGATACCTATATCTCGAAATTAAATCAAAATATATCGATAAGTCTCGATCAATTTGATATCTAGTTGTAACTCAAATGATAGAAACAACTATCGTTGAATGGAAAACAAAATATCTAACAAACGGGCAATCAAACGGAAGAAATACATTCATAGGAAAAAAAAAAAGGTACGACGGACAAAATTTGAATTCCAAGTACTTCCAAGTGTTATTGCATTCGGACTCTCAATTACGGGGTCCGCAATAAATGTCACTTTTGTTCAGCGTGTGTACCTCGCGCGTTAATTTATATAGTAAAAGCTTGCGTTTAATTGAGCAAGATTGAGGTTAAGATGCATTAAATGATGTCGGGAGGGTCAAACACGCAGAGGTTACCGGGCATGATTCAGGACTGCGGCGTTGCTACGCCAGTTTTCGAGCGCGCAAAATAATTTATGCCTCTCGCGAACAAGGAGATGACGCGAAAGCACGCTGCTTATAGAACCATCAGCGTCTTAAAATTAATTGAAAATTTTCGGTCGGGTGTTCCATATAATTTCTGTTATTTAATTTTCTAACATAAGAAAACCATTGAAAAAGGAAGAAAAAAAGTCCATTATGTTTTGGACTCATCATACCCAGGACTGATAAAAAAATCGGTTAACAAGTATGCCGATTTATGGACCAATTTGAAAAAATTGGTACGTAGACGATCAGTGTTGATTATTTTTGAATACCTCCTTCAGTGTAAAACTGTTGGTACCGTTTACACAACGATTTTTTGCCGATTTCTTACCGATTTTCTGCCGATTTCTTACCGATTTTTTTGCCAATTTCATACCGATTTGGTAAAATCTTTGTTTAAATAAGAAAACCAGAATGGACAACCGATTTATTGACCGATTGAGCAATAATTGGTACCGATTTCTTAACGATTTTATTATCAAATTAAAAATATCGTACTAAAAAAGAACTCATCGTGTTGTAGCAAAAAGAAACTACAAAAAATAGCCAAAACCATTTTCAGTGCCTGAAAAAAAAGGTGTGTCATCAAATTAGGTTTGAGAGGCTGGTAAAAAAGGGGGCTTAATCTGCGTTGAAACGCCATCATAAATAACTCACAGGTTGAGCAGTCAATAAAAATCGCGCGGAGCGGTTCGATTTTCCGTCCGATTGTTGGCACCATTAATGTCTAACAGTCGCGGTGTAAAAACGCATCTGCACTGACGCGGGGTTGATCTCTTGGAGATCGGCGGTGCCACGTGTGATTGCGCGCCAGTCACTCGCTGAAGGATATATTGCGCCAACGGTATGCGCGACCGCTTTTGCAGATCGCGCCGCACCCGATCCCTTTTATTGTTTCTTCTTCTTCGGCGAGGCTGCATGCGCGTCGATTACATCGACACCCATTGGGAAATTAGACGCCGACTGTAATAGTAACCGCATTTTCGAGCGCCAACAAATTTAACATTACCATTTTATATAAGTTCAAAGGTCAACATACATCATTCGTTAGTTCGTTCGACGTTTCTATTTGGGAGGTATATTCGACTTTAAAATTCGACTTTAAAAAATATATTCTTATTTTTTTTATCTATTCTTGTAATTGAATTTATTGATTAATAATTATTTATTAATTTAATTAGTTGAATCTCTAAATTCATTAAAACTGACGTGAATATGGAATTTATAGTTGTTTATATATCTGGATTGTATGAAATAAAAATTGTAGGATTTATTTTTATTTTGTTGCGAAATGGACAAAAATCTTACAAAGATGCTTCCTTTATCCTCTGGAGTGCCAAAAGAGCAGCCGGCGATGATACGTAAAGCGGGTCCGGGGTCTCCATCATACACATGGTCATGTCTCTGTCTCGGTCTCGGTCTCTCTCCCTGTCTCGGTGTCGCTCCCGCTCTCGCTCCCTCAAAGTATCCCATTCTCGGCTGCGCGCGGCCCCGCTCGAACCTCTGTCTTGATTTCTATTAGTGTTGTCTTGCTCGCAATTCGTGTCTCGGCGCTCTCGATCGGCCCATCTTTCATTTCGATCACGGTCTCTTTTCGCCGCTTGTACCAACACTGGTGGAACTGCAACAAGAAAAAAGAAACATTTTCACATTAATTTTTTCATTCAAATTCATTTGTTTAATTTTTAATTTAATTCAATAATTTCAATAATTTAATCATTTTTGATATATCGATAGAAATCGATATATTTCAATACTTCTCGATATATCGATAGAAATCGATATATTTCGATACTTCTCGATATATCGATAGAAATCGATATATTTCGATATAATTCGATTATTACGAGACAACAATATTTTTTGGCAAATTTCAAAATATATCGAGATAATGCCATATATATCGAATTTAATTCAAATTAAGATAGAAACTTTTTTTTCAAATTTGCTGGTCATTTAAATTTGTATTATTTGATGTTCATAGAATAAAAGTATCATCTTGGATTAAGAGCATTTTCATTCGAAAATTTGTATAATATAATTCTGTATGGTACTCAAAATTTTATTTGTTTGAAGTTTGTGGATTGAACCTAAACGGGAAGTGCGAGCGCGAAGTTGTGAACTATGAACCCGGGTCGAAACGTGGCGATGGTTGATGGCTCGCGGCGCACAGCGAAAGTAATTGATAATGTTAAACGCTGAGGTTAATCCGCCGATTTATGAGCAACGCGTACAGTGCGCGCTTTTTTGAGTCTGCCAAATTGAGGGATAATCGGTTGCCATTAATACCCCGCGCGCGAGCAAAGTGGCAACTGGGGTTAGCCGCTTTACGTGGCCACTATAAGCCTCGAATTACTTATACGTGATGGCATTATACATGACCCTCGGATAAACTCATTTATGATCTTTTGCGTAATCATTTAATTACATAATCAAACGGAATGAAAAATCTCTTTTTTTTTTCTTTGATTTGGACTAGAAAAAAAATATATAAGTATAAAGATTGTTAAAAATATTTTTTAATTTTGTAACGTTCAGTCGATGTGAAACTTCATTGTCTCGAAAAATGATTTATATAGAAGTGCGATTGTAAAAAAAAAGATATTGATATAAATAAACATTGAGCGAAACGTATACGAGTTTGGATGAAAAATTAAACAGCAAGTCGTACACGCGATGACGAATGAAGAGACGGAGAAAATGGAGAAAAACGTTGCGCAACGGCATTGTTCGCGAATTTTTTTAGCGCGGACGCCAAGCTACAAGTTTTGCACAGCTGACAAGGCCCCGCGCCAGAGTTCGCAAAGTATAACGTCTTTACCCGAAGACGTAGTCATCTTTTGCCCGAAAGATTTACCGAAGCCACCGCGACGCGCGTAGCCGATATTTATGAACGCCTGTTTAACTTGCACTCGTATCTTGGCGAACCATCGTTATTTACACTTCGCCTACGCCCGGCTACGAACATCCTCACATTCGTCAAAAGCTCCCGCTAAAAATATTCAAATTTGTAAAAACACCTTATATTTTTTTTTGGTCACTCGCAAATGCGCATTTTTTCATTCATCATTTTACAACAAAAAATGAATGGAAATGTGTGAATCTTATCTTAATATTTGTAATATTATTTTCACACATTTTTTTCAAAGAAATGAAAAAAAAAGGTAGAATTCCTTGGTTTGCAAAGTTTGTATAAATATGCCCGCGGAGCGCGATTCATGGTCTCTGAGCTATTATAACTATCTTTTAAGAGTGGAGAGCCCGTCCCGACAGAATTTAAAATCACACCGCTTTTGTTCAAGGATTTCTCTCTCGCTCGTGCGATCTTAAACGTTCACTTGTCGTCGTTACGTCTCATTTTTTACCCCATCAATCGTTCGCTATCCAGTTCGAACAGACTGATTCTTTTTTTACTCTTTTAACTGATTGCAAAAAAATTTAATTAATTTCGTGAGAAGTACCTTTGACATGAATAAATCGATTTATTTCACATTTCGCTATAATTTTCTGTCTATAAATATTTTTTCTATGCATTTCATCATTTTTATATATAATTTTTCTCGATATATTTCGATATATTTCAATATTTTTCGATATATCGATAGAAATCGATATATTTCGATACTTTTCGATATTTTTCGATATATCGATAGAAATCGATATATTTCGATATAACTCGATTATTTCTACACAACAATATTTTTTGCTAAATTTCAAAATGTATCGAGATAATGCCATATATATCTCGAGATTCATTGATGTGTTTAGTCCGAGTCTAAAAAGAAAAGGAATGCGAGAATGGAAAGACGAAAGACGTTTTTTATCGTATGTGCGAAAACTGAAAGTTCCACTGTCACGCAAATAAACGAGTGAATGCAAATTGATGTTACATATTTCTATTACATAGGCATCAAAGCGCGCATTGAAGCTAGACTCGTTGCGCGCGCTCTGAACAAATTAATTGATCAGGTAATTAATCAATTAATTACCGCGAGCTATGGAGCGGAACGCGCCGCTCTATGTCTCAAAATTGTTGGGTGGTTTCCCATACACGACAATACAAAAAACAACCTCACTAATCGAATTACCACGGCAACTCGATTAGCCAGATTCAGCAAACTATTCATCTTCCCGGTTTTCTGAATTAAGCATCACCTCGAAAAAAAAAATTTTTTTTTCCATCAATTAAGATCTCATTTTGATATTTCATTTACATGTAAATAAATGGATCAATACGAAATTGTCACTTGATTATATATACGGATTGCATGAAATTCATTTTGTAAAATCATTTTTTTCGTTTCTTCTAAATCATGCTAACGATTTTCAGAATTTAAATTAGATCTAAAAAGAAAAGGAAAAGGTTGTTTTATAATTGATTATTTCTTTCACGTTGATCCGAAACTTGGACGTAAGTTTGATTTGAAATCGAGTGTTCTTTTTTTTTTGCAACTTTCATCAACCTCTCAGCAACCAAATGTTTTCATAACATTCAATTCCAGTGCAGCTAATTAAATTCTCATAAAAAAGACCGGGGCAAAAAGTAGGGGCGAGTATATCTCGTAACGGCATCTATTTCGTAATTTCGCGAATAGGAACATTAGCGTGCGCTGCTTAAGATGCAAGCTGCGTCGCTGTAGAACACGAGTCGCGCGCGCAACGATCGGGAACACACGGGGCTCGCACCTTGCATTTACATCTGGAACATATCGCCGTCGCGTATGCGCGAGTTCCAATTTCGCAAGGGGAACGAGCGCGACTTTGCTTCTTGCACGAGACACTCATTACTTTCGGTTTTGTGTCGTGAGAATTTGTATACATGCGATAACTAATTGACTCGATCATTCATTTCAACATATATAAAATAAATACATTCTTTTATCGAAGAATTTATTATTTATTTATTTTTTTTTTTTTCAAAAAATCCGATTATAAGATTTTTTTTGAATTATAAATTGCTTTCGCTTTCTTTTGTACTTCATTAAATTTGTTTTAATTTTATTTGATCTATTATCAATTTATCGATAGGTTTGTTTTTTCATTTAAATTTATTGTTAACTAAATTTGTTTTTAATTTAATGACATTATAATTTGAATTTAAAATTTGAT
Organism: Trissolcus japonicus; assembly: GCA_030522925.1. Classification (NCBI taxonomy): domain Eukaryota; kingdom Metazoa; phylum Arthropoda; class Insecta; order Hymenoptera; family Scelionidae; genus Trissolcus; species Trissolcus japonicus. The sequence goes on along the minus strand of JAPYZS010000591.1, from coordinate 30,869 downwards.
TCGGCAACTTTTGAGTTCAATAAAAAAAAGCAACTTCCAGAAAAGTTCTATGCACGAGGAGAACACGTCTCTGTGGATAGAGAAACATAAGTCAGCGAGCTGCTACAAGAATGGTCTGGTGCAAGTTGGCGCAGGGAGTTTTCCACGCCTGGTCCATCTATCTCGGGGCAGTGTCGAACGTCCAACCTGCCGCGGCATGTAACGGCGACTTAGGTAGTCCCCCGACTCACCGTGCAGCAGCATGCCTCACCGTCAACTTTTGTGTTTCTTTTGTACACCGCGGCGCATATGCCGCGGCAACCTTATTTTTGCCATGGTCGACAGCAAGAAAGAGATGGTACTTGAACAAGAGCTGCAGTTATACATTTTCAAATCACGTGCTCCAATTACGACATGTGTACTCTATTTCTTCACCGATTCTCTTCATTAAAATTCCAATGACTGAATGAGTAATTGATACGATGCAATCAAATTTTTGGTTTTGATTTTTAAACGGTTTGTTTTACGTCGCAACTTACGAAAATATTGTAAACTTCTACTGTGAAGTCATCTTTTTCTACTGAACTCTTTTAAATGTTTTATTCTCAATTGTTGCATCTGAACTTTTGACAATATTAATACTTGAAAAAATGATTTTGAAACGAAAAATAATTTAATTATTCAATCCAAATTTACGAAATTGAATTTAAGATTACGTAAGTCAATTGAAACTGATTTGATTCGTCAAAACAATTGAAGAATCGATATCCATATAGAAATTGGCAGCGATAAGCCAAAATGGACAACCGATTCTACGTTGGACCAATGTTGGCAGCCAACGTTGTACCAATGTTTATCAAATTGAATTGCCAGAAGTGCAAACAAAATCTGATAACCAACTCTGGCATACATCATTTATACAATAGTGGCATCCAATGTTCATCCAACGTTGGCTTGGAACATCGGTTGCCAACGTTGGGCCAATGTTGGAGCAATTAAATCTTCTGGATAAGTGAGTAAAATAAATTACGTGAAAAAATTGTCAATATAAATAAAATAATTCAATTTTTAAAATAATTTTAATAACATTGGTTTAACTTTGGCAAAAAGAGTTGAGCCAACGTTGGCTGGCGGTGATGGGCCGGCGTTTCATCCCAGAGGTTTACCATCTCCGGACCGAAGATTGGCAACCAAAGTTGACTCAACTTTCACAACGTTGGTCCAACGTTGGACCAGACGTAAATTTGAGATAGTGGGATAGTAGCTGACCCAAGTCAAATAAACGGCGGTCATGACCAAAAAATTTGATACCACTGAAATTGTTCTGCTCGGTTCAAATTTATCCATAAATTTACGTAATTTGTTGTTGCAGCAGCGGCCAAATTCTTTTTATATTTTTAAAGTCAAATGAATAGAAGAATGGTACAACGGCTGATTCAATTACGTCGAACCAAACAGTACCCGTGTAGTGGCAACCATTCAGAACTGTGACTCTTGCTTACATCATCAGCGAAAAAGTCGCGATTTTTAACGAGGGTCGTCTTACTGTGCCACATCTAGGTCTCCGCAGGTAGAATGCGCGCAACAGCCACGTTGCCAATGTTCTGCATGCTGTTTATAATGGAGTAGTTCGTGGTTGGCGATTTATCGCTACTATTGCTGGGGTCCCTCTTCGTAGTGGAAACCGGCTCGTCCGTGGAATACAGGGTACATTGTTGTACTCGGGACGTGCTTACTTATGCGCTTGCGGCAAAGGTGAAGAAGCTGCCGCGGGGTCGCGGAAGGAACTTCGGAAATCAAATGCCGATCAGCCTGAGATTAGCTTTACGAAATTTGATTTAAATCTTATTCGGATAACTCGAAAGTTAGGGCCATTTTTGATCGGTTCAAAATTACATCAGATCTAATTAATTAGGCTTACACCACTAACTAAAAGTGTACTAACTTAATTCCAATTAGGCAATTTATAAGACTATGATTTTATTTTCAATTGTCTTATCATCTGCTACATTAAAGTCAGTCAACTTGGGTCAATTAGTGAACGAATTGAAACTTGAAAAATAATTGATCTAAATGGAGTTCAAAGATAAAGTTGAAAAATATATTGATAATAAGAAAAATCTAAAATTCAAAAGTTTCCCGGATCATAAATCGTGTCCCCACCCGCATCAAAATTCTCACAACGTAACGGGGATCGGACAGGGAAAGCGCGTGCTGTTATTACTTGACTGCAGATTGATGGAATCAAACAACCGGTGATTTGGTTCGAAATCAGCGGGGGGAACGAATATCGGTCTATTAATTTCCGCGATGCTTTTTAGTGAGCCGAGCGCAAATTAATGCTCGGGCATTAATTATCGTGGGGTGGCCCGCGGTCGAGGTTAAGAGATGCCTACAATTCTGGTGGTCGAGGGATCCATCGCAGACACGTTCCATGGGAACAAATCGTGCACTTCCGTCACGTTAATCGTAAGATAAATTGGCGTACGCAGATCCGTGCTAAACGTTATTGATGGAGCCGCCAGCGCATTCGTAATTAATTTTGATCCTTGAGAAGGATATGGCCTCGCAGGACACCTGTTGGGAGATGCGCGGGCAAATTGATTCAGTTATGCGCTTCAAAATTCAGCCACCTCGATATATACATATAACCTATAGATTGCCAACCAAATATTTTTGTCATTTTTTTTAATTTCACCTCGGTCTTAATGATCTCACTTAATCAAATCTCAATATTTGTTCGATTAATCGATGTATCTCGATATTTGTTCGATCAATCGATATATCTCGATATTTTTCGATAAATCGATATAACTCGATGTTTGTTCGATCAATCGATATATCTCGATATTTTTCGATAAATCGATATATCTTGATATTCTTACGATAGATCGATATCTCGATATTTTTCGATATATCGATATATCTCCATAAAACATGTTAAAAAATACAAATGGAAAAATTTGAACAAGTTTTTGTTATCACTTTCGTTCATGTCATTTTGAAACACTTGTCCTGATAGGAATGTAATAATACAGTGGGGCCTATCTCCTTTCTCCTACCACTGTATCGATTGTTTTATCTTCGCCCGCGCGTCGCCATTCCTCTCTTATATGCAACCACCCATTCAAATAAGAGAAATCCATCCGAGCGGATAATCAAGTTAAAGGATTTATCCCCATAATGGGAACGGGAAGTGGACGGAGGATTATATTCCACAGATAAGGCCCTGCGGCTGTTCTTCTTTCACCGATGCCTCAAAGGTTCCGAGCAACTTCCCTCGTCGTGTAATTGAAATCAATAAGAATAAATACGATTCTTGTTTTTGGAAATTTTCAAATTGACAATTATCAATATTACTAAGTGGTATAATAAAAAAAAGTTCTCCAGTCTTAATACAAGTTATAATATTTTATTTTTTATTAACTTAATCTAACTTGACCTATCTCAACTTGATTTGAGAAAATTAATAATTGTTTTTAAATTTTTTTTTATTTACTAAAATTAACTGAACTAACTTAATTAACCCAAAAAGATTCTTTTAAAGTAAACCTGATAAATTTTTAAATAATATTTGAATAAATAACAATGAATCGGGATGAAAAACAAGTTAATAAATTCTGATACTTTTATATCGGTGTTCAATATTTTTATTATATTTATATATATTTTTATTTATATTAAAAATCATATTTGTGACAAGTCACTGTTTTGAGATGATGTCACATCAACGATATATCAATAAAGACCAACATCAAGGCGGTGCTTTGCCTACTTTATGACTTTGTGCCTGTGAACAATGATCCTCTGTCGGGATTGAACGCTGCATGTTTGCGATTTTATCTATTTTATTATGCCGACCCGGTCACCGGAATCTGCTTTGGGACCTCCGCGTATACACTTTCTACACAATTGATATGTTTTTCTTCGGATTTCTTTATTGACAAACTTTTGATCAAAAAAGTGTCACATTTTTAGAATAAAAAATTCAATAATAACTTTTTTCTCTTACGCTTCAATCACTTTTATTGTTATTATCAAAATAGATAACAATAAATAAAGTAAAATAAATAATTGTAAAAAAATAATATAAAAAAAATAAATAATGAAAATGTAACGCACGCAAAGATTTTCTACATTCGATGATCGAGGTTTCCAAGATATAACCCGAATTATGCTCGATTGTGTAACGCCGGACTGTTATTGTTTGTCTTAAAAGGAAGCGACTCACCTAGAAGGCAGCGCTCTCGAAAGTTGGCGACTTTGTGTATTTTACGTACCTTAGGCACAAAATAGCGATTTTATTGTTACTTGTCGCTCGGATATTTATGATCGATAACATTTTTTATCGCTCATTTTATTGTCAAAACGGCAATAAATAAGACGTGAACAATGTCATTGTGTAATTATTTATGCAACCATTCATGCAATTTAGATCGAACGATTAAGTCTTCTCATAATCCTGGCGAAAAAAAATTTTCAATTCAATTTCTAATTTCAAAATGAACTCCGTTTAAGGTCGTGCAATTTCACTCATCGGCGAGTTTAATTTTAACCGCAACATTGAGATTTTAACACATCAAAATAAAAATGAATAAAAAAACGAATAAAAATTAAAAAACAACATTATTAAAAAAAAAAAAGAGTTGAAAGAGTTTTATTTATTTTATATATCGTCGAGAACAAGCCATCTTGATAAATTTTTCGGAACGCGAGAACGAATGATTTGAACTCGCACCATTCGATAACATCACGTATTCAGGGAGTAAGCAGGGCTCGTCATCCGAGCCGAATTGCAATCTGACTGTGAAAAATGCACGTCCGGGCCGAGTTGCGTGTACGGAATTCGTCGTCGCATTATCGCGACCCAGTGCCATTTGTTTCGGGACCCATCTTGTAAGTTCGATTGGCCCAAAATTACGATGTCATTTATTACGTTATCTCTCGGCGGCCTATAAATATGATTCATTGGTCCGAAACTTTGCTTTCCAGATTAAAAACTCGTTGCTAGATTGATCTCACAGCAAACAAATTTATTTACCCCGTTGTGTCACAAATAACTCGTCCAACCTTATATTTATCATTAATAAATATTCCAGTTAATCGAATAATTTGTTTTGTTTTGATATATTAAAAAATATATATTATATTATATAAAATAAAGTATATATTATATATATAATATAGTGTATATATATAATTAAACATTTATATGTGTCCATAAATGGAACATAAATGGCACATATATGGGTCCATAAATATCACATAAATAGTTCCATATATGGATCCATATATGTGATGGCATTTATGTCTTATAAATGGGCCCATATATGGACCATATATTTATTTAAATACATAAATGTCCCATTTATGTTCTATATATGTCATTTTTATATATGTGCCATTTATGGATTCATATATACATTTTTACTTGTTTCAAGTCGACTTTAGTGGATTCTTCTTACACAAATCATTGGACAATGATAAAAATAATCTCTTTCTAATGAACTCTTGCGATATCACGCACAATATTTCATCTTGAAGGCTTGATAAAAGGGATGAGGTGGAAAGGTCACCTAAATATTTTCTTCATCAGCTCCAATTTTTGCTCAGTCCGTTTGTTAATTTCTTGAGTGAACTATCTAGCTCTCGTCAAAAAATAGCAACCATGTCCAAGTTGGTTATTAATTTACTGTTGTTCGTGCTTTTTATCAGCGCTGCTTTGTCCTACGAAGGTTTGTCGAAATTCGCATTCAATTTGATTTGAAAGAACTTTTAAACAAATTTTTAATTATTAAAAACAAAAAAAGTATTTAATGTCATGTTGAAAAAACTCTAACTTTTTGTCATCAAAACAATTCAGTGTCTCAATGGCAAAAACAAATAACTCCATTTGAAAAAAATTTCTACGGATAATTTTTTGAAAATTTCAAAAATTGATTAGGTTAGTTGAATGCGTTCAATCCAATTATAAAAACAAGTCATATTCCTGTAAATTAAGAAAAGAAATTCAATATGTTTAAGCAAATTGTGTCGTCAGCCCAGACATTTAAAGTAAAAGTTTAAAAATTTAAGAATGAAGTTATCCATTTTTGGTTGCAAGCCACTGAATTTCAACGACACAAAAAAATTGTTAAACAACAAAACAAAACAAAATTAAAAAAAATTCTTTTCATGGAGTTTTAGTTAAACAAATTTTGATTCAATTTTAGTGTCATTAATATTTGTTGTCATTTACAGATAACAGAAGATGCGTCGATGGGAAATCTCATTTTGATGGCTGCAATTGGTGGGTCTGCATGAACGGAATCGTTTCCCGTACCTTAAAAGGATGCAATCCTGTGGACCTTATGACCGGAGAAGTGTTACCAGCCCAATATATTCCTCCACCGGCAGATTTTTGGGAACCTTTCGCATTATAAAAATATACAAATGTCGTTCATGTAGAGATGTTTTTATCTTCTGTATGAAAAGAATGATAGAAAGATGGAACAAAAGAATGATAATAAAATATTGATACGTTTGTATTCGTAATCTATGAAAAGTTGTGTTATTAATGAAACATAAGGCGCGGGATTTTCTGCCAGACATTGTGCGCAGCTTCGATAAATTGTCGCTCCCGGGATGGAAAATAATTTGCACCCTCGAACGTTACAAAAGGCCACTCATAATTCCTCATTATGGCGCGATTATTCGCGACACTATTGCCGGGTTACAATCGTACACTTATGGAATTCGTAATGACCATCGCGCGGCGTTCATATGTGATTATCATCCGTGGCATTGAAAAGCAGTCGCCTCCTAGATGGTGCTTGTAGTCGGCTGAAAAGGAACAGTCGTGCACACGTAGGAACAATAAATTTACATGGCGATATAATCGGTGGAAAACAAGTGACTGAACAAGAAGATTCTCTATCGGGGATGGTAGGAAACACCTCGTTGCTCAGCGCGATATAGACGATGCTAACGAGCCCAAAGACCGAGATGTCGTTCCGATTGTAATCGTCCATTCAAAATAGCCGTTATGCTCTCTTCGCACTTTCCGCATTACCGTCGATGATAATTCAACCATTGCATAAGTCGCTGGCGCAATTCAAAGCCATCTGCCATTCTTCACTCTAATTCATATTGAATATTTTGTCGCAATTTCATCCAAATTTGTGCAAATCAACTAGTCCCAACGTACTTAACCCTTCTAATTAAGTCTAACAACATTAATGTCACATATATGGAACATAACTGGCATATATATGGGTCCATAAATGTAACATAAATGAATCATAAATGGTACATACAAAATATATAAATAGCACATATATGCGACATAAATTTCATATATATGGTTCTATATTTGTGACATATATGGCGATCCACTAAAAAAAATCCATTTATGCGACATATATGGATCCATATATGTGACATTTATGTCTAATAAATGGGCCCATATATGTATTTAAATACATAAATGTCCCATTTATGTTCTATATATGTGCCATTTATGGACCCATATATACATTTTTACTTGGGCAATGAACTATACGTAACGTAAAAGAAATCTGGAATTTACCTGTATAGAAATTTATTCATTTTATTCATCAAAGTTTCTCCAATCATCCAGCAAAAAAGTGGCTTTAATGTAATAATAATGATTCAAAACTAACAACGTTTTTATTTTCTTATTAACATTTTTCAATTTGAAATAAATTCAAATTTAATGTTTCAAGAATAATTCTAGTTTTCAAAGTGTCATTTTTAAAAAGTTAAATTCACGAAAGTTCACGAATTACCTATTTACTATTATACCATTTACAATATTATAAAAAAAAATTGTTTAACTTGCATCGTTGTATTTTCAAAGTTAAATCGTATTTTGAGTGAAAGAATACTTTTTATGATAATTTGACAAAGATGACGCGACAAGCGACGTTATATAATCTGTTTTATACGATTTCTCATGGGTGAGGAAATGCGAATGAGAAAAGAAATGGACGATTTCTCTTGTCCGCGTAAACTTGGTTCGATTCATTGTTTTGTCTGGGCGGTGTGGGTGTCAACGCCCCCGTCAAACTCGTCATCTGAGCTCACGTCCGGCACACCCTGAAGCAGGACGCTCAATCTGAGCAGCAATTAAAGTTGTTACAATGAATAAAAATTTGCATCAAGTGCAAATTGCATTTTGTATCCACATGAAGGGTAAGCCAAAAATATGAGGATTAGGCTCGGTATTTTACCCACAAGTTTGTCCCGGTACAGGGATAATTGAAACAACTTTCGAAAGATTACAATTTTAAATCATTCTTTCGACTTCTTCATTCAAATGAAACAAGTGAATTAAAATGAAAGCTTTTGCAAATGATAAATATGAAATTGAATTGAATACCTCTCATTAATTTGTATGAGTTAAGTTAACTAAGAAATAGATATATACCTTTTGCGGAATTCGCACAAACTGTGAATGATTTATTAAATTATTTTACTAAAGTAAAAATGTATATATGGGTCCATAAATGGCACATATATGAAACATAAATGACACATATAGAACGTAAATGGGACATTATGTATTTAAATACATATATGGCCCATATATGGGCCCATCTATGAGATATGTTATGTTTCATATATGTACCATTTATGATCCATTTATGTTTCATTTATGGACACATACATTTTTACTTGGGATATGGTTTTTCAGATCGTATACCAACACTTAAAATTAATATAAAATAAAATTTATCAAGGAAATATATTATATTTATATAATACATATAAATTTGACATATTTTCGTACATATATTTTTGCGGTCGATTAATTAAGACTTCCAACCCTAACCTCAATTTTATCGTCAACTTAGTTGAGTTTTCCAAAACCGGGTGGCGTTGATTAAAAGATGGCGTTGACACGCAATGCATTCTTTTTTCTATACAATTTTTTTCAGATTAAGTTGATTGAAAAATAATTTTTTATTTTCTGCACTTAACTAAGACCAAGTGAATTTTCCCATAATAACGTTTTCCGTAATAACTTTTTAATTTTCAGCGCGGTAATTGAGGCGTAACCCGACAGAGGTGAGAGCTCATACGTGAACATCGTTAACGACGTGCCGCGGTTCCGAACAATATTATTATTGTCGTTATTACGGTCGGTCATTATTGTCGAAGATGGGTACGTCGAAGAAAAGTGGGTCTTGTTGCTGCTGTCTCATCGCAATTTCTCCACTCGTGTTCGCGATATATGAAATGCCAAGCGCACGAGCCTGCGACCTCTCACGTGAATTTTCTAAATTGATTGAGGAGAAACGATAACGCTCTCTCGAAACTAAAAGAAATTTGCAAACTCAATAGAACGAAGGTTCTTATCGTTTTATCCCGAGACAAAATTTGGACTTTCTGGACAAAAGTTGAAAATTTTGTTTCAAACATTGATATTTTTTTATCTCGAGAAGAAATTCAGTTTTCGACACAAAATAATTGCCACGTAAGCTGTGTCCAAATCCCACACTTTTTGCGAGACGGATTATTGCAGAGATGGTTTATGGAACGCTCCACCTCTCTTTGCCCCTGCGACTCCTGTCCGTTAATTCTGAATTAATGTGAGCTATTTATACAGAAACTTTTGGCGACTTTCGACGTGGCAGTTAACTGCTATTATTTGCAACTTTCAAGGGATTTAAATTTGACAAAACTTTGAATTACTGGTTAAGTGACTTTCAGAACCATAACCTCTGAATAACACTATACTGGTAATGAAATATTGAAACAAGCGTCCTTTTTTTTAATCCTGCATGATCATAGTGGGTGTCCTTATCGAACCTAACAGTTTTTTCACTAAAAATGCCAATTTCCTATATATTTTTTTTAAATATTGTTATAATATTGTATAAACATTTTTGACTTATTTCGTGGTTAAATTTGAAATTTAATTTTTCGAAATTTTAGTAAATTCGCCCATTCATCCATATACGAAAAAAAAATGTTGTGAAAAATTATATACGATTATTTAATTGCCGACAAGTGTTAAGGCGCAAATATCTTAATTAAAAATCGTAAAACCAAATTTTTTAATTCCCCCAGGAACGCGGATACCGAGATAAAAAACGAACTGGAACGAGGCGCGAAAAAAGTTTCCGAGCGAAATTCGCAAAATGGGACAATTATCGGGACGAGTTTTGCGCGTGAAGAATTACCGCGAATTTTAACACGTCTTCGATCGTTAATCATCCGGGGTCGGAGGTATAATTTAAATTTCGAAACTGAGGGAGAGAAAAATTAATATCGATATTTTTGAAATTGTTATTTAATTTTCATCGAAGTGTATGATTTAAGTGGGGCTATGAATTGGTTGCAATCAATGATTCACATGGTTAAAATATAATTTGTTTATGTAAATTTTTTGAGATGTAATCACATTGTTTTAATTTTTATCAATAAATTGATAAATAAATTGATAAATAGATAATATAGGATTCATCATCAATAAATTCTATATTATCTAGAAAAAAGTTATTAAAATTTTATTATAGTAAGTGAGATAGATAATGTATTTCTCAAATTACTCATTTTTAATAAATAGATAAATAAATAAATAAGTGAATGACATTCGATGACATCTCGACGAAATAAAAAACAGTGGAAAAAATTAATTAAAGGAAACCAAGATGGGTTAACCTGGGTAATCGTTTGAGGTAAATGTATCACTTAGGTATTATTTGAAGTAATTGAGGTTATTTTTTACTTGTTTATCAATGAAAATATAATCAAATTGTACTTTAGGATCATTTTTTATGAAATATTCGGAAGTTTACGAGATCCCCACAATGTTTCATCGTGAAGATAAAGTGTAATATATAATAGAGGCGAACTTCAAAATGTTCAGTCACAGATTTTCTGTTCACTTCATTGTTTAGTTGTATTGCATGAAATATGCTCGTTTTTTGAAAAAAAAAATTTAACCATGTTCAATTTTGTTACTCATTTACTGCTTTTCGTGCTTTTCGTCGGCACTACTTCCGCCGAAGGTTTGTTGACATCCACTTATTATTTTCATTGTTTGTTATTTCGATATTATTGTTAATTTTGTAATTTCCTCTCATTAATTTTATTCTTTTGCAGTTACAAAAGTTCAACGAAAATGTGTCGATGGCAAAGAGTACTTTGATGGATGTAAATGGCACTCCTGTTCGGGGGGAATTGAGTCGGTTCTTGGCGAAATAGACGATTGTCCGTATTTCAAAAACAAACCAATCCCCCCACCAGCAGATTATTTGGAACCGTTGCCGTTGAAACAAAAATGTGTTGATGGCAAACGTCACTTTGATGGATGTAACTGGCACAGCTGTTCGAACGGAGAAGTGTTATCAACCAACAGAGATTGCTTCAAACGTATTCCTCCACCGACCGATTTTTGGCATCCGAGGTCATCTAAAAGAGAATGTTATGATGGCAAACGATACTTTGACGGATGTAACTCCAATGTCTGTGTTAGAGGAATCGAGGTGCAAACAACTTGGAGGAATTGCTTCAAAACTATTCCTGCACCAGCCGATTTTTGGAAACCATTGCCAGTTAATCCGATATGTGTTAATGGTAAACGTCACTTTGATGGTTGCAACTGGCACACCTGTTCTGGAGGAGCTGTATCGGTTACTGCGAAATCTTGCTACACATTTATTCCTCCACCATCAAATTTTTGGGAACCGTTGGCGAACCGAAGATGTATTAATGGAAAAAGTTATTATGATGGATGTAACTGGCATCACTGTGGGGGTGGAATGTTTTCGAGTACCTTGATTTACTGCGGAAACCGTAAACTTATTCCTCCACCAGAAGAAATTTTGGAACCGTTACCAGTGAAAAAACCTCTTTATCCTCAAAATACCCTAGAAAGAAACGGTTTTTTACCAATACCAAAGTCGTCGACACCTACTCCTCCTAGAATAACCGTAGCAGGCCCCGGGATTTTACCAATTCCAAAGCGACGAACGTGTGTTGAGGGCAGACGTTACTATGATGGATGTAACTGGCATATGTGCAAGAGAGGAATTGTGGTCCTTGATCTTGGAAACGCAAAATATAAACGTTGCTTTAAACCCATTCCTGCACCAGAATATTTTTGGAAACCGTTGCCGTCGAACCGAAACACTGTCATTCGTACAGGAATGATTCGTATATATTCTAAAATATAATGTGTAATGTGTAGATACTTTCGAATATAATCAATATTGTTCTCACACAATCACATCAGATTTTATGAAAAATGAAATGAAATTGTCAAGAATGTAATTGTTTGTAAAATTTTATAATATCAATAAAAGACGGAAATTCACTTCAGCCGGAATGACCTTTAGCATTTCTCTGAACATTGTTCGTTGTTATATTAAATTAATTTTATTATACATTTTATACTAGCTATGAAAACAGATACAATATGTCAAGTGACTTGACGCTTTCGCGCGACAACTGTGCATATCGAATGCAGCCAACAATGTATGGTAATTGGAGAGTCAAGGCGTGGCGTTGGTTTTGCCAAATCACTTGTCGTAAACGCCAATATTTCTCAATTAAAGTCAGTCACCCTTTCATTAATCAGCTAATTAAGATAAAAAAATTTTAAAAAAAGTTTAATATTTCAATGATAACAATCTCATATTTAAATTAATCAATCAATATCCAATTGATTTGAATGCACCTTGATTTTTCATTCCACGTGAATAAAAATATTCATTTTTGCAACCTTATTTTGAACTTCTAATGAATAAATTTAATACCTAATAAATAAATTACAATATTTTTTTTGAACAGAAAGCATCTGTATAGCTGTATAAATGAATAGTAACTGATCCGAATTAGACGTCAAGATTTTGGAAACATGACTAATTTTCGTCTTGATCTCAAAATTAACGCATCAACGGTGCGAAAACGAACGGAACGTGAAAAATGCCCCGAACCAATTTGATGGCAATTTCGCAAGGTCCCGTATCGTGATCGTTACGAAATGGACCCATGTGCAGCAACATCGAGATCATTAAGCATTTTGTCGGACTATCGCGCCATCTACAATTACCCTACAAAGAGCTCAATTACCTAATGTCGGGTGGACAACAATGACCATAAATTGCGCATGCGCGCACGCGCGTAAAAAATCGCCACCGACAATACACCGAGCCGAGTCTAATTTATATATTGAATCGGGATCGATTTTTCGTCATAAACCTGTGCTGACTATACAAAATTATGTACCACGGCCGATAACATCTTAGTCTAACGCAACCGAGACAATCGGCTTATTTCGATTATCCGTAACGAAGTAGCGCTTGTAATTAATTTAACAAGCGTCAGCTTGTTGCTCAAATAGCCATGCCGGCGCTACGAGATACGCTTTCTTGATAAATCAAATAACAAGTCGACGTTATAATCTAGTTAATCTATCGTGCGAGATAATCGATAATGTCGGTGATCCGTTCTAGGTGGTCCCAGCCGCAGTTAAATGATGCGTGTAAATGGCTGTCAGCCGAACGCGTCGGACACATCTTCATCTCGCTCACCGTGTCATGTTTAACTCATGCATCGTTGCAACTCGTAACCATCAACACCATTTTTTGATATCCTAATCCAATCACGAAATTAAATCGTACTGGATTTAAAATCGATCGAAAAGAAATATCAAAAATTGTGTCTCAGTACATGCCGAATTAAGGTGAAACTGCAAACGACTCATTAAATCAGTTATGGTTCCTCAGATCAAACCAAAATGTAGTTTAACGTTTTGAGTCAAACAATTTGTATCTCAGTACATGCCGAATTAAGGTGAAACTGCGAATGGTCCATTATGGTTCCGCAGATCGTATCAAAATGTTTTAATTCAATGTCCTAAAATCTAAAAAATTCCAAGAAATTTTTTTTCTTGATTAGAAATAAATTAAATATCAATGTTTGAAAATGAATTGTTCAAAATAATTTATTTCCGAACAAAATCATCAGCCATAATAAAAAAGTCACGGGAGTAGAAGAAAAACAAATTTTGCTCATTTTATATTCATCATAAAGAACTTGAAGTTCAACTTATTTTTACTGGCATTAATAATACGATGAGATAAGTTACATGCTTGAGGCGTCTCATGGGTCATGTGCTCCAATTCGTGCACAAGCTGGTCCCACCACGCACCGCGAGAAAGTGTCTTCTTAATCGAACGCCCCGGAACGTACTTTTTGAGAACGGGTTGTAAATCATCATTATACTCCGATGACTTTTTTTTCACGATTCTGATATGAATTATCGGAATAATTAAAAAAATTTTTTAAAAAAAAAAAAAAAAAAAAAAAAAAAAAAAAAAAAAAAAAAAAAAAAAAAAAAAAAAAAAAAAAAAAAAAACAAAATACTTACGTTGCTTTGTAAAAGTATAAACAAACTTCGATAAGAACAACTCACCTGAAACAAAGAAAAGAGAAGGCAAAATTATTACATCTTTCAATCAATGTTAAAAAAGTTTCGAGGTTGTTTGATAATTGGTGTTTGTTTGGGATAAATGGATCAGCTTTCGCGCGTCCTTCGTATTGTTTTGGGTGCATTAGTTATGGCGGTATCAGATGCGAGGGCCGGCTTGGCTGTGGGCTTGTTATCAGTGATGCTACATCTTATTTTACGCGGTCGTCAGGTCGCGCGACATTTCTATGCTCCCACTATGACGTCGGCACGGCGAGGACGAAGCCAACCTCTGACTTGTGCTAGACACAAATTGACCGCCGCCTGTGGGAAAAAGGTTTCCGATACGCGAAGCTGTTCAAACGGGACCAAAACAAAACTCCCAGCCGAGCACGATGAGAATCGGGTGTGATGCGCACACGCACGAGATCTCATCCTTAATGATCTACCGCAACGTTTATTTTAAGTATTATTTGTTTTTCAAACTTTCTTTTGTTTTGTTTCTTGTTTATCTTTGTTCGTTTTAGTACAACAGTTAATGATTCATCCTTTCTCCGAGGTCATTTTTGTTGATCTCAAATGTTTACATTATTCAATTTTATAAATAAACGTTTATCTAGAAGGTCATTTATGTTTTGCTTTATCCGAAATGTTGATTTTTTCTTTACTAATGTTTACATTTGTTAATTCAACCTGGCAAGGTCATTTTAATTCATACATTTTTTTCGTAAACAACAAGTCAAAAGTTTGTCTCACTTATCGTATTATCATTGGATTCCGTTATGTCGTTAACATTTTTGAAACGTAAATAATTTTTATCCGCCGGTTGGGGTTTTTCATTCTTTTTCCCCTTGCCGTGACCTTTTCTCATCGACACGACTTCATCAATCAGTGATTTTTAGCCAAAGCGTTTATAAATATCAATTACAACTCGTCGACATCGTCGTAAAACAGTCCGCGCGACGAGAAAAACCGTCGATACACGATAAATAGAGGGGAAAAAAAAAACTCGCCGACGTGTTTATTATTTCGTTCGCGAAATCAATGGAACGTGCGAGGTAGCGAAAGGTTATTCATTAGCGTTATCCCACGTCGGTGATACGCGCCAATAAAACCCGATTTTTCTTTTACTCCGCACATACACGAAATATCGCTCGTGATAGCACTTCATTTTGTTCGACTTTTGCGAAAAGCACCAATTTTTGAAATCTCTCAGAACATATCCAACTTTATTTTGGTCAAAATTAAATTATTTCTCAAAAAAAGACAGAAAATGAGTTGAAAAGCAAATATAATAATGAATAGTTGCGATTGCAATAGCAATTGTAAATATATTTGGTATGGAACTGAAATCGAAGACGTTACATTTTGACCCCCGTGCCCTTGGTTCGTTTTTGTAAACAAACCGGCTTTTAACTTTGACTTGTTCAATGGAAAACAATTCCACTCAATTTATTTGTAATGCGAAACAATCTTCCATTAAACATTTCGAAATTCAAACTTCTAAATAAATAAAAACTATAATTTTAGTCGTAAAGTGTAATAGAAGTATTCAAAGAAAATCATATAGCACATCGGATTAAAAAGGAACGTGCCCTGTCCACGGTCTCGAGTTGTTTGGTCTTGTTTTTCTTAGTCTCACTTCTCGAGATCGTAAATCAACTGGCGATATGTTATGACGGACAAAATTGTAACTTCCAAAATTCTTCGAATCACCCCCCCCCCCCGCCGAGGTTTTTATCGTCATTTGTCAGAATGTCGGAAAACATCCGCCATCCGTTCAGACGCCACTTATCGGTTTGTTCTCGAACTGGCCACTTTCTTAAATTAAACCTCGTCTGAGACTAAAACTCATAATATTTGTGTCTGCTACAAGTTAAGGAAGGAGGGGTAAACATGTCGGGTAACGTGGAAATTGTATATTTCAATGTGGAAACGACAGGGGTGAAATACCACGATGAGATTATTCATTTATCTGCTTACAATCATCTGTTGCCCGAAAATCACGACTATATGATGCCGACAGTCCCGATCGAACCACAAGCAGCCCTTATAAATGGTAAATGTTTTTTTCATTTTTTTTAATAATACTTAATTTATCCCTCCCCCTACTGAATTGACACTTTTTCTAGTTTTTTATTTTCAACCTTCTTAAAGTATGATAAATTTAAAATGCCTCTTGATTTGACCTTGAAATCAGAACAATTGAATGAAAAATATTTTCGTTTGTTTTTATTTCCTATTTTTTCGTCACACTTGTTTATTGTGTCTCAAAATTCATTTTCTGGTTTTCATTTTTTTCTTTCTTTGTAAAACGTAAAATGATCAAAATCACTTTACAGAAAAATATCGTGATTTAGGTCTTGGTTTGACCTTTGAAAAGATGTAAACACAGATATGTTATTTTTATTTATGTTCATTATTTTGTGATTTTTTTTTCTTATTTTTTCTTATTTTTAACCTCATAAACTAATTAATTTTAACTGCTCGCTGCTTTGACCTTGACCTTAGTGTTAACATGCAACTATTCTGGCTAATCTTGTTTGTTTATTAGGATTCCAAGTGAAAAACGGACAATTGTACGGGAAAGGGAAACTTGTGAAAACAATCGAGCGAAAAACAGCTGTGGATAATTTTTTTCTTTATTGCGTGTCAGCCTCGATACTAGGCGAAGGGGGTCAAGTAATTTTGGTCGCCCATAAAGGGAAATGCCTGGCTTTCGAAAAACTTCTCAAGGAAATTGATGATGCCGGAAGGATGAAAGATTTTGAAAAATGGTGCAAAGGTAATAAACAATAAAACAAATATTTGATTTTAAAAAACAATTGTTTTACCAAATACAATATCTTTTGATTTTTAGATAAAATTTTTTTTTAAACAAACATGTTTTGGCTCTTGTAATTTTTCATTTTTAATTTATTTTCAATCAATTCATCAATTAACCCAAGTAAAAATTTATATATGGGTCCATAAATGCCACATAAATGGAACATAAATGGCATATATATGCAACATGAATGTCACATATATGGTTCCATATTTGTGACATATATGGCAATCCATTTGTGCCATTTATGCGGCATATATGGACCCATATATGTGGCATTTGTCTCATAAATGGGCCCATATATGGGCCATATATGTATTTAAATATATAAATGTCCCATTTATGTTCTATATGTGCCATTTATGGACCCATATACATTTTTACTTGGGTAAAATTAATAATTGAAAACTGTATCGTCTTTTAGGATTTTGTGACACAATGCCAGTTTTGGAATTGATGTTCCCACACCGTGTTGAACTAAACAAAAGTTTCAGACTCGTTGATCTGCACGAAGACATTTACAAGGGCAAAGGTCATAATTGCAAATTAAAAGAAATGACAAAACTTTTGATTATGAAAGAGATCATGGATGACCATCGCGTTTCGAGTGAACACTTTGAAAAACACATGATCGGTTGGTCCGATGCTAAGATGCAATTTTACGACAATCGACGTAAAACCGAGTGCAGGGAAAGTCTGAGAAAAGCTTTTGGGGACGACAACAAGGAACTCCGAAAAATGATATACAAGATCGCCGATAACCAATTGAACCTGGACAATTTGGTGGAAAGTTACGAAAAAGGGGGCAAGGCGGCAGTGATGAAAGAACTGTCAGAGGAAAACAATGGAAAACGTCCAGTAACCAAGGATGAGAAACTTTTGAAAATCATGGCTGACAAAATTGCGGAACACTGCGAAAAAAATAGAAATTTATTACTAAACTAACATTTTCAGTTTTTTTTTTTCCCGATTTTTCTTCAATTATATTAAGATATAATTTTTGTTATAAAAAAAGTTGAAGTAAGAAATAATTTTTATTTCGAAATACATAACGTACAAATGAAATTACATGTAATGCATCAACTCGAGCAGCAACTCAATTTCATGTACAACTAAAATTAAAAAAGAATGTTTATTTTTCCTAACAATCTAAGATTTTGATTCAATTTTTCAACTGGGAATAAACATTTCATTTGTTGTCTTCTAATATGTTTATTTTAATTCTTATAATTTGTCGTGCAATTTTTAAATTTATTTTTCTTATAATGTTACTTGTTTATTATTATTTATCTATTTGTTTTTCATTGTTTACTTGTATTCATACTTTTTTCATTGTTTGTTTATATTTATGTTTATTTTTAAAATTTGTTATTTCGTTCAATTTCATATGCAAAAATGTTTTCAACCGAGAGAAAAGTTATTGTTTTAACTAAGAGAATTGTGAAACCGCAAAAAAATCGACCGTCTATGATGCTCGAAAGATAACGCAAACATTCCCTCGCTCGCCCCCTCCACCGCAAATCTCGCAAGGAATCACCGAGTCTGACACGAATATGACACCACTCAAACACTTGCACCGACTCGTTTCTGCGGACTGCAAACTCATCAATTTTTGTAAGCATAATATTTTCTGCATAATTATTATGTTTTCAACGTTGACCTTGACATCTTCTTGTCAATCTTCAAAAAAACTAACATTTTGTTTGTTTGCCTTCCTGTGTTTCACTTATTAGCTTGTTTTTCGTCCTCTTTCAAACTCTAGAAAAAATCAAAACCAAACCTAACCTCAAATTTTGCGACCCAAAGTTCGAAATTCCTTTTTGTTTGACAGAATCTAAGTTTGTCTCACTTGTTACATTTTTTTGGTGGATATTTTGTGGTTTTGCATTGTTTGTGTGTTTCAATTGGTGTAATCCAGGTGGATGTTATTGATGTTTTAGTTTTTTTTTCTGAGAAGGAAAATGTATTCCCGCATAGTTTACGTTGACGTTGAAACTACCGGGTTGAATTGGGATGATCAGATCGTCCAACTGAGTGCCGTGGACGACAAAGGAGAACAATTTGACGTCTACATGATGCCAAATGTGAAGATTGATGAGAGAGCAGCCGCAGTGAACGGTAAAAAACAAAATCATGTTTTTTTTTAAAGTTTTAATTATTTTATATCAAGTACAAATAAAATCAACCAATCATCTTGAAATCATCTTTTGTTTCAGGCTTCAAAGTAACGGGCAAATTTTTATATCACAATGATGATCGCGTACCAACCGTGCGTCGCCGAGAGGCAATGAGAGATTTTCTTAATTATTTAAAACCAGGACCAGTGATTTTGTTGGCGCACAATGGAAGCAACCTGGATTTTCCTAAACTTATTGCCGAGTTCTCCCAGAGGAAAATGTTTTTTGCTTTTCAAGATGTTATCAAAGGTAAAACAGAAGAATAATTTTTTTTTTCAAATTACATTTTACGTTTTTATTGAATTTTTATTGAAATGTGAAATTTGATGTCATTAAAATTGAAAACGTAACAAAAAAAAAAAGGATAAAAAACCTATAACAAATATTTTCAAAAATATGTTAATAAACAATTTCATTTGCAGGTTTCTGTGACAGTCTGCCTTTGATTAAAAAGGTTCTACCAAACCGCTCAACCCAAAGAGGGAACTTTAAATTAACTACTCTTTACGATTACTACGTAGGAGGAGATCTGACCGAGTTCGCCCACAGCAGTCTGGTAGACGCATTGATTCTCCGAGACACAATTAAACGTCTGGGAATCAGAGCAGCAAACGTTGAAAAAAGCTGTCAACTATTTGACGACGAAGTTGCCGCTTACAATCGTCGGATCAAAAACGCCATGAATCGGGAATCCTTGAAGAGGGTCTTCAAGGACAACCTGTCCAACTTGATGATCAGAAAGATGGCCGCTGCGGGGATCAGTTGGGACAGTTTGGCTGATAGGTACGATGACCAGGGCGCTGATGGCGTGTACAACATGCTGAGCCGAAACATCAGAGGACATCCCCTGGTGACGAAGAATAGAAAAATTTTGTCCACCATCGTGGACGTGATCGAAAACTACGGGAGCACTGAGAACAGCGAGGAGAACAGCGACCAGACCGAGTCGGACAACTACAGTACAAATAGCGACAGCGACTGCTACTACTAAACAATTATTACCGAATAAATAATTATTTTAGTTAAGAGTATAAAAATGTTTCAGATATTTCAAGATTGGCAACTTTCAGAATCATTTATAGGTTTTGCTTTGAAAAAAGGAAATTGTATTTTTAAAAGTTTGATACTTTTATAGAAAATGAAAAGTTCAAGAAGATAAGAAGAGGAAACATTGAGTTTAGTTAGCTAATTAGTTTTTAAGTTTGAGATATCATCGTTGTATTGATCAAGAAGGAAAAGTTTATGAAAGGAATATTTTTAGATCATCTAATAAAAAATAACGTTCTTTTTATAATACCAGTTGTCGGGAATAAATTTGAATTTCAACTGATGATCTGGACGTTTTTTTTTCATTTTGCATTTTTTTTGTCAATAAGATTTAAATTAATCTGAGAATGTTTGAAGTGATTTAGTATAGTCACACGTTTCCCAGCAAAGCGGAAGATCGTGTAAACACGTGTAATTACATGGCAGCGATTAGCATTTTTTGAGCGCAGGCTTTCATGCGGAATGTAAGTCGAGAAGATCCTGCGAAACACTCTGCCGCACGAGATGCTGTGCACGCAACGTTGTTTCGTGCTGTACCGCCACGCGCTACGCTTTGTAAACACTCTAATGAAATTTAATACCTTTTTGAACCAGATTACATAATTCGTGACAATATTTTCATTTCAAATCTAACTTTTTAAAAGTTAAAATCTAAAAGAAATTTCAACAAAAATTGTTCCAAAAATCTTGGGAAAAAAATTAAGTTTTAAAATGAAAATATGATTTAAATTTGCCGGCAAAATGTTTGATTCGAATTTTTGGCGAGAAAGTGTCTAATTTGAATTTGTGCCGTTTGACTTGCGCTCTTAAGTTCGAAAATATATTATGTAGGAAACGTTCGGTTGAAAAGCCATTAATGAAACGAGATTGCGATGCGGGGCCGTGCAACGTCGCGCCGGCCAATAAAGTTTCGAGACGATAGTGCGCCCGCTAATTCAGCAGGAAGAGACACCGCTGCATGCTGTGAATCTTGCACTGTAAATACATAACAGCGGGATATTTCTACAGATCTCTTTTCTGGAAGATGTGTTTATCACGAGAACGAGTTTGGTATCAATTTTCAACCATCAATCAAGATGCGCCATCTATCATTGCGTCTCTCTCAGCTTTTTTCTAGTTTAGTTAATTTAACTAACTCTAACTTTTCAACATTATAATTTATCGTTTTTACAAGTTTCTAATAACATTTTCAACGTTTGCAATTTTTTAATCAGCGCCATCTAATTTTTTATTGATTCCGAAACAAATCCACAGCGCCATCTATATTTTGTGTTTCTGAAAACAGTGCCGTCTGGTGCTGACAAATTTGAATATACTTTCCAGTGCATTTTAGGTAATCGAATTTCAAAGATTAAATTATTATTAAAATTGTTATTAAAAAAAGGCCAAGAAATGAGCCTGAGTAATCATAAAATAATATTGCGAGTGCGACGAGCGTTTGTCTGATGATCGAATACATAATTTCCCGCGCGAATTTCCTCTTCCACGTACAATATAAACCTTGACCTCAGCTAAGATTTACGTCGTGTAGCGATCTCGACACAAAACGAAGCTTTGATTTACTGTCCACGGTGCTATGATCTTTCACGCGCGCGTGCGCGGAAAAAGGCGTGTCAAAGCGCCATCTGATGGCGCAACAAAAAATTCCTCCCTGATCATATGAGCTGTCAGTTTGCAAGACGGACCATCCGGCGAACTTTTAGTCACGGTTGTGGAAAATAAAATTGTTAACAAGCTTCTTGGAATCCCGGCAAAATCTATTTGGTTGAAAAAACCTAACCTCACTTTTTGTTGTAACGATGGAAGATGAAAAATGACCGTTTCATCTCGGATTTTCAATCTCTCACTTTAGAAAAAGGTTCAGCACAAATGACGAGTTAAATCGTCGCGAAATGAACGAGTAATAGCACTTGAAATTTGCGAGGTGAGACCAAGAAAACGGCGGGAAATTCAAAATCAACTTTTTTTGTATTTGATGGTCAATTCAACATTTTCCTTAATCAATCAAATGAGCTTATCTGAAGTCTCTACAAGCCCTGCCAGTGACGTGCTTTGAACAGAAATCTCGTTGATTTCTAACGAAAGCCGCTCCAAATTCTAATCTGAAAACATGATCTGCGCCGCTCGTTATCAGTTGGCAACGACTCAGCTTTATTTGTTACGGTAACGATTCACGTGTGCTCGCGACGACCGGGTCCCAAAGGCCCATCGAAGACCTTAAACGCCCCTGTCTCGCAAACAAGAACGACTTGGAATTGCAATATGCGCGCCACTCGGTGAATACTAACGCACTGCGCCACATTGTCGATGGTTCATTTCCTGTCTAGCAAATTGTAAACTCACATTATGAATCCAAATCACATTGTTACAACTTTTTTTCTCTTACCATCTAGAAAAACAACATTATTAAAAAACGCGGGTAAAAATGTTAACAAAAATAAATACTAGTTCATTACAATTACGCTTGAAGTTTTGGCGGGAAAATGTTAAATTTAAAATGTAAATGAGAAGATTTAAAATTGTTCTACTCGAAAAATTGGCGGGAAAGCGTTCGTTAAAAGTTTTTAAAAGAGGCGGGAAATTTGAAATTTGAGAAATCTGAATCAGTTAAAAGGTTTCATGTCAACATGACGGGACGAGTTCGATAAGAACTCATAACCGAGTGCAAATAACAGAACACCTGGTTCTTCGTCCAGAGAGGTGATTGTCAGTGATCTGTATAATCGGCTTGCATCAAATCGCGAAGCGCAATTTACACGACCAGATATCGAGCACCGCATCATACTTGCAACGGTAGCTCGGCCGAGCAATCGATTTGCCGATAGGCCTACACTTCTTTATCGGCAAATCGCCGGCTAATGATCATCAATCACCGGCGCAGATATGTGGCTACGTTCAACACACGTCAGATCGATATTTATTGCACCGCAGATGTTACCAATAAAGAACAGCGAATGTTGCGCCAGAAAGATGAACAATGGAGTTTCGCTCCGTCGGTAAGGTAGAACGATTGTTTTTGCAACCGGTTCAAGATCTCGTAACGTTTTTGCAATTGTTCACGCGAGATATTTCTTCGTTTCAAAAATGGTCACTAAGTATCGACAGGCGTTGAATTTTTAAACATCTGAAGTTGTGAGGTGGAACGGAAGCCATCTTGTTGTGACATTTTCGTCAGTCGCGGTTAATTAGAAAATTGACAGTGGCAATTGAAACGTTTGGGAAGCTTTTTAGATGTTTATTTCAATAATTAAAAGCGTGAAAAAAAACATTCAATTACATTCCAATTAAATTTAATTTAATTTGAGTCATTAAAAAATGGCGGGAAATATTCAAATGACATTAACGAGTTTATTGATATGAGATACACGCGTGGAAGTCGGATAAACCTTTATTGATATCATAACGGGGTATAAATTTATGTGATAGTGTTACAGATAAGAGATAAAAAATATTACGGCGTAATAAATTGAGAGAAAGTTCTCAGTGGTTTTGGGAATATTAATGAGAGGCGAGACCTCCCAAATGAACGTAGGCGTTCTGTAATCGATCTGACGCGTATCGATTTTCCCGATAAATCGCGTTCGTTTCGCATAATAACACCTTCATCCCGCCGGCTTGGAAATTATACGGACAGGTGTGACTTTTAACTTTCACCAATTTGTGCCACAACGTTAAGATTTTTTTTTTCCTCCGAATTGACAATTTCAAAGTCGATAAAAAATGAATCAAAATAATTTACAAACCAATCCTAACCGAAAAATTGTATTTTATATTATTTCATTCGTTCTGTTATTTGATGTTTAATAATTCGTTCCTAATTGTCAAAAATTTGTGATTAATTTTCGTTTGGTTTGAATTTGTTTTTGTGAAATTTGAAACTAAATTTAAATAGCACCGTCAAGGCGGCGAGAAAAAAAAAGTCAATTACACGTCGGAGATAGAAAATAGATAATAAGTTAAATTGTTTCGAGCGAAAAGCCCTGGTAGGTACAAAGGTTAAGTAGCTCGTGAAAAATTTCTCTCGTTCTTTGGTTGCTGTGAATAGCGGGGCCCTCGTGACCCGTCGAGGTAGTCTCTACACGACGAATAATGGCAACCAGCTTGGAAGAAAAAGCCGGGCCAAGAGGGAAACGCGCCTGGAGATACCAAGTGAGAACAAGTCGACGAACGGAACCTCTAAAAGCCATCTTTTTATACGGCCTATCCTGTCGTGTTATCGTATGCGTTTCACGCCGACACGAGCGTCATCTGGATGCAAAATTACATTTTCCAGTCCGACGAGGTGACAAGATTCATCAATTTTATTTCCAAGAAAATTTTTTCAACATTTCAAATATGCTTAACAAAATTAATTTTGCGCAATTCTTATTTTTTATAAATACGATAAAGTCGCACCTTGCAGAAATTACTTTTCTTGCAAACAAAAATGAAAAATCTGAACATTTTTTCTGAACAAAGGGCGAGGGACATTCAAATCTAAATATAATTAAACAAATCAGAAAGATAAGATTTCTGTACTGTCATACTGTCAACTTTAACAGAAAATGAGTACTAGAAAACAGGATCAGGGATATGGTACATGTCTTGTCATCATAATCATTTGTACAGGCCGTTGGGAGTAACGGTCGCGCAGCATTGTTATCGTTCTGCGTACAGCGACAAATGATTTTTTGCCGCCAAAAGTTGTGCGGTCGTTAAGGTGGAAGGTCGCCTTCGACACGGCTGAAGAAGCGCGGACACGTGCTTCTCCCGCAATACTGCGAAACCATAATCGTAAAAGCGGTCTTGGACATGTTTCTCTCGTCGGAGCGGGTGCTGAATCATATCTTCGCTTTGGCGAAATTATCAATTAAATTCAGTTAATTTCATTGACGAATGTTACAACATTTACATATTAAAACAGACATTTTTTTTATTTTTAAATTTGAAAATTGACGGGAAAATATTAATTTTGGAAATTAAATTTGAGATTGTGCAGGACAAAATTAAATTGGACATTTTGGGATTTGGGCAAGTTTTAAGTAGAAAAAAAAAAAACAATTTTTGTTTTTTTTTTGAACTGATTTGTGAAAAATATCACGTTGTGTTGAAAGAATGTGAAAAATAAGATGAGGAAGAATTTGGGATGGTAATGGAGAACGGGTGGAAAAAAATGTAGATTGCACTCGGCCGGGAGAGTAATTAGTGAGAAAGTTCGAAAATCGGGTGTACGGTATGAAAAAAAGCGATTGAAGAAAGAATGCGCGTCGAGGAAGGCTAAAAGAGCTGGTCCCGATGACAGGCGCGTGTCCTTACAGGGCGGTCTGTGCGACGTGTTCATTTACATTTACAACACCCGCCGTTGCCTTATACGCGATTTTATTCGCTCGCTCGATGACATTCTTTTTTTATGCCGACTTGATCGAAATGCGTCCAGCCGCGTAATAAAATGCCTTACACGCCGCAAACTCGCGGAAGTCGTTCGTAATACCATTATGAGTCATTAGTGAACGTTTGTTCGACCTCGTCCGGGACAGCAGCACAAATGCCAACATGTGTTTCGTACATTCAAAGCCTCTCCAACGATTGTCCACCGAGCCAAACATTTTTCATCCACATTTTCCTGCTTCTCTACATTCAAAACCTTATTCGGATTTTGTTTCAACTTTTTAAACCTCACTTTACGTCTTCAATTAATGTTTCATTTTTTTTTCCTTCTGTTTTTCTTATTTGTCATATAATTTAATTTACTTGATTTTTCCCGCCGAAATTTTTTAATTGTTCAACTTTTCCGCGATTTAATCGATTTTTGAATTTTCCCGCCGAAATATTGAATGTTCAAATTTCCCCGCTATTTATATATTTTTGAATTTTCCCGCTGAAATAGTAAATGTTCAAATTTCCCCGCTATTTATATATTTTTGAATTTTCCCGCCGAAATAGTAAATGTTCAAATTTCCCCGCTATTTATATATTTTTGAATTTTCCCGCCGAAATATTGAATGTTCAAATTTCCCCGCTATTAATATATTTTTAAATTTTCCCGCCAAAATATTGAATGTTCGTAATTTTTGTAACTGAAAATCAATCAAGAAAGATGCAAGCGAAATAACCTTGCTGATGCGGCAGCGATATTGAAACAAATTCGAAACACGTTGGATCAGGAGGGGAAAAAAACGTTTCATCAACGTAACATGGTATAATTTGAAAGTAATTAATTGGCCGATTTCAAATCGATATTCAATGAAATGAAACCTCGCCTGATTGAACAGAACGAGATTCCGCTTGCAGGTCACTTTCCCTGCAATTAACTTTTCATAAAGGAAGACGCGCGACGAGAAGTAACGGTGGTTCTGCGCATTGTTCTCATTAAATGATCGCGAGGTTGAAAAATTGACAAACCGCGCGCTCGCCAATTAATACGCATTCATCAGCGATATTCTTTTAACACGTTACGCACTTTGAGTGACGTGCAACAAAAATTTGTGTATGCAATCCCATTCACGCGCTGCTCCCAGACTCTTCATCATCAACACAAAAGACGTGCATTATTAATTTGTTCCATTTGTGGATGCCCCTTTTTTTCAACCAGCCGTTATTCAATGCAAATCAGACATCAAATTTAAATTTATTTCAAATTTTCCCGCTACGAACAAAAAAAATTGTAAAAATGTAAAGATGTGATTTTTTGAATGTTCCCGCCATTGGATGGACTTTTTTAAAAACATTTATAGCAATCTCACAGATTTTCAAATTTTCGCACCCATTTCTAAATTTCACCGCGTTTCATTGAGTTTCAAATTTTCCCGCCAAATCAATAAAATTTCAAATATAATTTCAAATATATCGTGTTACAGTGTTTTTAATGAAGTAATAAAAGTTTTTTTTTCTTGCCACAACTAATTAAATAATTAGCCAACGGCGGAATAAGTAGACTTTCGTCGATGGCAGAGAACAATGCACTGTAATGGTTCACATTATAACGAAACCGATCGTGTCACGAGCCTACGCAAACGCCATGCGCTTTGCATAATTATGGCCGCGGCGTGGTAATTAAGCTATGTCGCGCGATATTGCAACGTGCCGCTAATCGCGCGAATCGTCAGACGCCATGGGATCGTTCTTGATTATACAGGATAAATCGCTGCCCGACAAAGACGTTAGCAGTTGCCATTGTGATGTGCGACGGTATTTCACACATCTGCCTCTAACGTAATTACCGACTCGTTTGTACGCTTATTCATGGGCGTTGGAATGATAATTAATTAAACCTCTGATTTATCACATTGTTTCATTATGAAAAAGACGGTTAATTGTGAAATCAAAAACATTTTCATATTTTCTTTTCATAAATTAGTTTCCTTGCTAAAACAAATGTTTTTTTCACAAATAAAAAATGCTCGAAAATATGTCATCTTATTTTTGAGGCATATATGTCTGCATATAAAATTTTTATCTGGGTTAATAAGAATTATATTTTTATATTTTTATGTTACACTAGTTACACATTTACAAAACACTTTTGTTGTACCAATATAGTTGATTTTTTAATTTTTAAATAGTGTGATTTTTGAAAAAGGAAATCGTTGTATATTACTAGATAATCAATAAAAATGAAAATTCGTCATGTTCATCGTCAGGAAGAAAGTTCGTTAAGTGGCTGAGAGCGTCGAAGAAAGTGAGCCTATTGACACACGTTCGGCGATATGGCTCCGAGGTGTGCATTAGCATATCGAACAAAATGTCATGGTAGCAATCGAAAGTCGCGTGCATTGTTATATTCGCGGTCGCACAGGTGTGTCAATGATATGCCTGTTCTGCGACATTTTCATTTGCGCGCGAATTTCATTGTCGCCTAATGAGAAGTCTGAGCCGACTTTGATGAATCATCGCATATCTCGCAATTTAAATGAAAAAAAAATAAAAAATTGAAATCTTCATTGTCGCAGGTTAAAACATTTTGTTTTTCTTTCAATGTTGTTTGTTTACATAAACATCGTTTTCTTATTCTCATATTTTTTAGTGTAATGATACTATTTCTAAAATTTCTGGCACGAAATATATTGATTTGAGGAGTAAATATCGTAACGGCTTTTAGGTTTCTCACGGTGACCAGCGAGGAAGAAAGTCCGACGGAAGGGTTAATCTCACGGGAGAGATGGCTTGATCAGACAGAACAAAAACGACTTCATGTGACACTAATTAATATTCATTTTAAATTTACTTGAAACAAAAACAATGTGTCGATGGACGTAAACAAAGATGACCTCCAAATGTATTTTCTTGAATAAAACAAAACAATTGAAAGGTAAAACAAAAATAGATAAACAAAGATGACCTTGGAATGTTTACTCAAACATTGAAAAAGTGTATAAACGGATGTAAACAAAAATAACCTTTGACTGTAAACAATCAGGATGCAAACAAAGTTGACCTTTGAATATTGAAAGAAAAAAATTAAAAAATGTTTTGAAAATTGCAACTGTTTTGATTGGTTGGAAACACGTTGTATAAAAAGGATTCGAATTTTTTCATGAAGATTCCACGGGTTTGAAAACACGGGTAAAAACGGTTGGCGATAAGCGGATACCGTCGATACGCAATGTTATCTGATCTATTTATTGGCGGGAAAGAAGGAAACGAAGAAAAGAATCTAGGCTGAAAACACATTACCGAAGATTACAAGCGCGCGTTTATTAGCTAGGTTGGAATTCAAATGCGAGTCGAATTAACACGGCCGCACAATGTTATCTCGCATTCCGTACAAATCAACGCGCGGCCGCCCGGACGTATTACATGCCGCACGAATCGCCCATTGAATTCCACGATTACGATTAATCGGCAGCGAATATGTCCTCGCGATTCGCGCCGATTATTTTTCAATTGGCGGCAAATAGCGCGTGTCTCGCCGACATCGGTACTGTTTTTGTTACCGCGTTTGTTTCAGCCGTGTCCAGTTGCAAAAACGCCGCAACTCAAGAAACAAAAATTATCTAAACAAAGAGAATGAAATAAAATTTTCTAACATTTCAGTCGAGTTGTTTTTTCACATTGTAAACAAAAATCACCTCCAAAGACAGGTTTGATAGAAAACATAATAAAAACAACGTAGGTAAACAAACACGACCTTTAAACTTGTTTAAAAACATTTTGTAAAGAATGTTTTAAAAATTCATTTGATTTTTCGACAAGGACGAAAAATGTCTCATTTTTTGTGAAAATACAAAAACAAAAAATACAAGATTGTTTGTTTCGGTGAGAGACTGGATGAAAATAATCTAAACAGTTTTGATGTGAAATTTACGATTTGTTGTAGTGACATTTCGATGACCTTTGAACTTAAATCAGACTTCGAACAATTACAAGTTTGAAACAAGCAAAAATGGAAAACAATAATAAATGGTGTACCTTTTTTATTGGATGCAGAAATTATTGCTGAGGTATTGGGCAAATCGGCGGATGTGATTTGTCGAACGTTTGGGCGTTTATCCGACAAATCGCAATACGGGAATTTATTGGTCAATTCAGGAGTATCAATGTAGAAATATCAGTCGGCCAAGATCATTCGCAGGCTCGTTAGACGGACAATTGAAATGAGCAGTGACACATTGCGTCGTTAGACGCCCCACACACGCGCTTCCCACGTTTCTCCATCTTTGACAAAAATCAGGAATAACAATTGGCGCAGATTTTTGCCGGACAGGAACAATGAGACTCGTTGTGGCGGACATCAAAAGTCACAATCAGGTCTAAATAAATAGAAAAATAAATAAATAAAATATATAATAAATGGAACTGAATGAAAGGCAAAATACAGAAAATTAATTAATCGTTCTTTAATATCAATCTTTTGTTTATATTTTAGTGCTACTATTTGTTTAACGTTCTCGTCTCAGTTCCTCGAAATATGTTAAGATTCAGTTTGTTTATTTTGATTCATCTTTGTTTACGTTTCGTTAGTTTATTATGATTTTTTTTCGCAGTTTAATTGTTTTGATTTTTTCGAGTTTGTTTACTTTTCGTTTGTTTACTTTTTGGCTGTTATGATTATTCTTTCAATGATATTTCGTTTGTTCTGACTGATCACATTTGTTCACATTGATGTTTATTTTGAATCCACCTTTGTTTAATGTTTAATTACTGAAGTTGATTCGTTTCCCGTTTACATTTTGGTTGTTTTGATTTTGTTTCAGGATTGTTTCGAGTTTTCTGCAAATTGTTTACATCCAAATTGTTTTTATACTTCGAAATGTTTGTTTACATTTTGTTTGTTTTGATTCTGACCATGTTTATATTCTATTTTGATTTCTAATAGTTTATTTACATTTTGTTTGTTTTTATTCTGACCATGTTTATATTCTATTTTGATTTCTAATAGTTTATTTACATTTTGTAAATGTTTGTTGACATTTGTTTGTTGATATGATTATTAATTCCC